>JAUCMX010000023.1:3725105-3732605 GCA_033459395.1 Hemibagrus guttatus
TGTGTCATAAGACTGACATAAACCTGTCATAAAAGCATCATGGAGGTTAATATCTGTCACAGCCATTTATTTTCAATGATATCACAATATATGACAGCTAATGTTATACATTAATGTTAACGCCTTATTGGATGAAATATGTATTATAAGACTGACATAAACCTGTCATAAACACATCATGAGAGATGTCAAACCCGTTTCTTTTCAATAGTATAACAAAACATGATAGCTCATGTAATCTGTTGACATAATCCTGCCATAAACATATCAGAGATATAACAGTTTCTTTTTTATTTTATAACAAAACATGACAGCTCATGCTGACTGTTCATTTTGATTGATCTCCAGTTAAAATGGCTTCACCTGAACCATGTGTCGTAAGACTGACATAATCCTGCCATAACCATATTATAGATATAACAGTTTCTTTTTTATTTTATAACAAATAATAATAGCTCGTGTTGTCTGTTCATTTTGATTGATCTCTAGTTAAAATGGCTTCACCTGAACCATGTGTCGTAAGACTGACATAATCCTGCCATAACCATATCATAGATATAACAGTTTCTTTTTTATTTTATAACAAAACATTACAGCTTTCATTGTGATTGAGCTCTAGTTAAAATGGCTTCACCTGAACCATGTGTCATAAGACTGACATAAACCTGTCATAAAAGCATCATGGAGGTTAATATCTGTCACAGCCATTTATTTTCAATGATATCACAATATATGACAGCTAATGTTATACATTAATGTTAACGCCTTATTGGATGAAATATGTATTATAAGACTGACATAAACCTGTCATAAACACATCATGAGAGATGTCAAACCCGTTTCTTTTCAATAGTATAACAAAACATGATAGCTCATGTATTCTGTTGACATAATCCAGCCATAAACATATCAGAGATATAACAGTTTCTTTTTTATTTTATAACAATACATTGCAGCTGTAATTTCGGTTGATCTCTGGTTAAAATTGCTTCTCCTGATGCATGTGTCATAAGACTGTCATAATCCTGTCATAAACACATCATGTGGGCTAGTAACTGTCATAAACATTTATTTTGGTGATATTTCAATATTTGACTGACAGTTTTAGGCATTAATGTTACCGCCTCTCAGGTTGAAATTGTTTTACCTAAGCCATGCGTCATAAGACTGACATAATCCTGTCATAAACACATCATGAGAGATAACTGTCATAACCGTTTCTTTTCAATAATATAACAAAACATATTACCCCATGTAATCTGTTCATTTTGGTTGATTTCTGTTTAAAATTGATTCACCTAAACCATGTGTCATAAGACTGACATAATACTGTCATAAACACATGAGAGATAATAACTGTCATAACCATTTTTTTTCAATAATATAACAAACTGTCATAGATCAGACAATCTGTTAATTTTGGCTGATCTCTGGATAAAATTGCTTCACCTGAATCATGAATCATAAGACTGACATAATCCTGTAATAAACACATCATGGGGTATAGTAACTGTTATAACCATTTATTTTCTGTGATATATCAATATATGACTGGCAGTGTTATGCATTACTGTTGGCTCCTCTCTGGTTAAAGTCGCTTTACATGAGCCATGTATCACAAGATTGACATAATCATGTCATAAACATGTCATGAGTGATAACTGTCATAATAGTTTATCTCCAGTGATATAACAATACATGGCATCCAAACTTACACATTAATTTGAGCTCATCTATGGTTAAGATTGCTTTACCTGAACCACGTATCATAAGACTATGACATAATCCTGTCATAAACATGCTATAAGACATAATGGCTTATTTGTCATCATTCGGATTCAACATCACAAGACTGACATAATCCTGTCTTAAACATTTCATATCAGCTTTTGTATATGATTATATGTATATATGTCACTTTTGTATGATATAAAAACACTTCACATGTCCAGACATGATAGGCATACTGTATTTGAAGAGTGCCTACACTGAAGCTTCATAACACATTCATAGACAGTGTATAAATCATTTATAAAGCAGTGCTAATCACAGCATTAAATAGTACATGCTAACAAATCCTAGGATCCCAGAACAGCATGGACAACATTAATACATTTCTTTATTTTGTGTTTATGAAGGGGTAATGCTGGTCTAATGTAGCATTTATGAACACTAATATTAAGTAAAGTATCATACCAAAGTAACAAAAAGCAGAGTTTATGAGGGGTTTATGCTGGTGTTTTTTTAGCATTTATGAACACTAATATTAAGTAAAGTATCAGACCAAATTGACGAAATAAGGCTAAGACGAAATAAGGCTTTATAAATGATTATAAGGTTTACAGCAGGAGTCATGAAGGGTTTATGCTGGTGTTGTGTAGCGTTTATGAACAGTAATATTAAGTAAAGCATCAGACCAAATTGACGAAAGCAGAGTTTATAACAGCTGACGTCTGTTGAAATGAGGCTTTATAAATGATTAGAAGGTTTACGGCAAGAGTCATGAAAGGCTTATGCTGGTGTTATGTAGCCTTTAGGAACACTAAAGATTTTATTTCTTTCTTCTTTCTGGAGGTTATTTTAAATATTAATAAGTTAAGTTTTATTTAAAAAAAAAAATAAAAAATTCTTATGATAAAAGCAGAATTATTTATTACACACTCACCATCTCCTGCTCCATGACACTTTCTGGCCAGACTGATTAAACGATCACAGAAGCAGGTCATGTGACACACCTGTTCAGACTAAAATAAGTGAGTAAATCTCAGCTTTGTGGTGCATGCCGCCTGTTTAAGGGCTAGACGTTGCCTTCACGCTGACAAATGAACATTTTAAAAAGTAACATAAAAAAAGAACACACCATGAATTACATGCACTCAGTTAGTGACCTGATATTGTTTAATGTTCAGATTGTGTGTTGATATTTTGTTGCATGCAACAGCATGCTTCGGTGTCATTGCCAGTTTCCTTCTTTTGTGTGGTGTCTTTTTTTCTTTTGTCTTTTTTTTTTTTTTTAGCAATTTTAAGATTAAGCGCTATTCTCAAAACGAAATCTTGCTCTTTTTTCCCAAATGATTAAGGTACAGGCACAACGAAAACACAATCTTTACTTAAAAACTGTGTATTTTATGGAAATGTTCTCCCATTAGAGCCACTCTCTTGTTTTTTTGTTTTATTTTTATTTTTTGGAGCCTGATTTTTAATGTCTGCTGTGCATTATTCTGTAAGATGCTGTTTAATTTATGACTTTGTCCTTGTGAAAGAAGCGTCTGATTAAAAAAAAATATATTAATTAAAAAAAACTGCTAAAAGTAAAATGTCTCCATTTTTTTTTTTTTTTTTTTTTTTTTTTTTTTGCAAGTGCAAAAGGTTTAAAGGAGATTACAGCTCATTAGAAAAAGACATATAGGTATGTTAAATGTTGTTTATAAAAAAATAAAAATTAAAAGCTTGAATTTAAAAAGAAAGGACAGTTTGCTTTTTTTATTCAACAAGCATAAAGGATTCAAGCTGGACACAACGATTGTATAGTTTTATTGTGACACAAACAGCGTGTAATGTACTGGAGAGATTCTGGAGCAGAAAACCCCAGAAAAACAACAGGAAAAAAATATATATGAATAAATATAAATTCCCAAACTGTAGGTACATTCAACATCAAAAACAGCAACAGTGGCAATAAATAAATAAATAAATAAATAAATAAATAAATAAATAAATAAATAAATAAATAAGAATTTAAAAATTATAGCCTGGACATTTTTTTTGTTTGTTTATTTTTCTATAATATAGTGTATATAGTATTTTTTTAGCAATATAATCTTTTTAGAATATAGGGATTTTTCAAATGTGTATTAAACAAAGATGGTTTAAAAAAAATAACTAAATGAAATAAATAAATAAACCACATCCCTTTTGTTTTAATAATCTGAAGTAGCGCAGGTTTATTGTCAAGTCATTTGACACAGAAAATCATTTGGTGCATCTCAAAGAAGCAGACAAAGTTCATCTGCAGTCTTTGTCTGTTGAGAAATGTAGAAAAATGAATTTTTGGAACTGGAAATGACAAAGAAACATTCAAGACAAAATTCTTGTGAAAGCAAATTCAAGACACTTACAGAGTGATGCATATACAGTGTAATATATATAAAGCTTCATATAAACTTCAGATCCAATTACTCATCACTGGAACGACTGTTAGGACTACTTAAAAACTTCCACTGAAATGTCAACATGCAACATGATTAGATGCGAAAATCCAAATTTGCATTCAATTATACCCTGCCATGGCTGTAGATAAAGGTTAGAGGTTGTATCATCTTCCTACAAACATTGACACAGCTGCTAATTTCTACATTTCACTAACTGTATGTTAACTTTTAACCTTTTTATAGAGCTGCAGTTGCAATTTAAACCACCAGGTGGAGTCATAATGGCATAGATAGATAGATAGATAGATAGATAGATAGATAGATAGATAGATAGATAGATAGATAGATAGATAGATAGATAGATAGATAGATAGATAGATAGAAAATAAACTCTGAACTGAACAGAAGGCTAGCAGTACATTTTTTGCAAGAAAAGACACACTTTGCATAAAATATGAAAACAACTCCAGTTATGTTATGTAATGTATTAATTAATACAATCATCAACTAAGACATTGGCATTTTAAACAGATTTTTTTTTTTTTTACATTTAAAGCTACATTTATTATAGTATATTATTCATTCATTGTCTACCGCTTATCCGATCTATTCTCGGGTCATTGGGCATCAAGGCAGGATACACCCTGGACGGAGTGCCAACCCATCGCAGGGCACACACACAACACGGACAATTTAGAGATGCCAATCAACCTACAATGCATGTCTTTGGACCGAGGGAGGAAACTGGAGTACCCGGAGGAAACCCCCGAGGCACGGGGAGAACATGCAAGCTCCACACACACATGGCGGAGGCGGGAATCGAACCCCCAACCCTGGAGGTGTGAGGCAAACGTGCTAACCACCAAGCCACCGTACACCCATTTATTATATTATATTATATTATATTATATTATATTATATTATATTATATTATATTATATTATATTATATTATATTATATTATATTATATTATATTATATTACATAAACTGCATTAACCTTGAAACTTTCAATGCTTCTAAATATAGTTTATCAGTTTCTTCAGACAGCTATTTCCTCAACACACTCTTTATCACAATCCCTGTGCCATGCCAGTTAGATATTACTTCCTTTTAGATAAGTGTGTGTGTGTGTGTGTGCGTGCGTGTGTGTGTGTGTGTGTGTGTGTGTGTGTGTGTGTGTGTGTGTGTGTGTGTGTGTGTGTGTGTGTGTGTGTGTTGTGTGTGTGTGTGTGCGAAAGCTCACGTATGTTTCATTTTGCTTATGATCATCTTCATTATGCTCTATAGAGAAGAAGAAGAAGAAGAAGAAGAAGAAGAAGAAGAAGAAGAAGAAGAAGAAGAAGATCTAGCACTAAAACAACAAACAAACAAAAAAAATGTGTTGTTTGTCTGCTTCCCTCCACAACAGAGTTTACAGACTGATGGTATTCTTGATAGACTTCAAAGTGCTTCAAAATATCTTTATAATATCAGTCAGCGTGTCTATGACAGAACATAACACACTACGCAGACTGGAGATGAGTTTCTTTGGTGCTGGCATTATAATGTGTTATAAACGTGGCTTATGAAGCATTCTGTTAATAAATACACATATTTTTAATAAATACACATATAATACTATTTTTTATTCAGCAATTTAATTCGGCTTCATGCACGGATTTTAGCTCAAAGCATCAGGTCATGTCAGGATGGAAAGTGTTATAACACAAGCTTATGTCACTTGACTCAAGTTGACAATGAAGCTGACTAAAGCAGACTTGAAATTAGGCTTCATAAATGTTTATAAGGTTTATGCCAGGAGTCATGAAAAGGGTTAAGTAAAGTGTCATACCAACTTGACAATGAAATTGGCAAAAGCAGAATTAATTATGGTTGATATCTGTTGAAATGAGACTTTAAAAATGATTATAAGGTTTAAGCCAGGAGTCACAAAGGGTTTACATACGTGTCATGTAGCCTTATAAACACTGATATTCATTTAAGTGTCATTCCAACTTGACAATGAAATTGGCAAAAGCAAAGAGTACAACACCTGACGTCTGTTGAAATAAATTATTATTAATAAATGATTGTAACGTTTATGTCAAGAGTCATGAAAGGTTTATACTGGTGTAATGTAGCATTTATGAACACTAATATTAAGTAAAGTATCAGACCAAATTGACAAAAGCAGTTTATAACAGCTCTGACATCCGTTGAAATGTGGCTTTATAAATGATTATAAGGTTTATGTCAAGAGTCATGAAAGGTTTATGCTGGTGTTATGTAGCCTTTATGAACACTAATATTAAGTAAAGTATCAGACCAAATTGACAAAAGCAGTTTATAACAGCTCTGACATCCGTTGAAATGTGGCTTTATAAATGATTATAAGGTGTACAGCAGGAGTCATGAAAGGTTTATGCTGGTGTTATGTAGCCTTTATGAACACAAATATTAAGTAAAGTATCAGACCAAATTGACAAAAGCAGAGTTTATAACAGCTGACGTCTGTTGAAATGTGGCTTTATAAATGATTATAAGGTGTACAGCAGGAGTCATGAAAGGTTTATGCTGGTGTTATGTAACATTTATGAACACAAATATTAAGTAAAGTATCAGACCAAATTGACAAAAGCAGAGTTTATAACAGCTGACAGCGGTTGAAATGAGGCTTTATAAATGATTAAAAGGTTTATGTCAGGAGTCGTGAAAGGTTTATGCTGGTGTTATGTAGCCTTTATGAACACAAATATTAAGTAAAGTATCAGACCAAATTGACAAAAGCAGTTTATAACAGCTGACAGCGGTTGAAATGAGGCTTTATAAATGATTATAAGGTTTACAGCAGGAGTCATGAAGGGGTTACATGCCATTTAGAGCCTTGTGATCAGAGATTAATAAATGATTTCCAGCTTAAAAAACTTGACATTGAAACTGACTAAAGCAGATTATGGTGTCTGTTAGAACGAGCCTTTATTAATGTTAATGTAGGTTTCGGTCTTGCATCAGTAGAAAATCCTTCCTTCCTTCCTTTCCTCTACAAGGACAACTTAAGGAAGTAGTCATGTGCAGCTGGAGGGCAGGATACGGGTCATGTCACATATCCACAAGGCTGTTAAGTTCACATGAGATCCAGGAGGATTGTGCTGCAGCGGCCAAGTCCTCATTTCTTTCCTCCTCATTGCTTCTTTGATTAGAATTCAAAAACATTCCTTACATAACACGCAAGAGCATGAATAAGCCAAGACTAGCGACACCGCTGAAATAAGATCCTGCTATTCCACAAAGCTGCCTCACTTTCTCCATCTACAAACGCTTTTTAGATGATTTATTCATGTATCCTGTCTCTGTGCTTCGCTCTTGGA
>JAUCMX010000023.1:3737605-3751866 GCA_033459395.1 Hemibagrus guttatus
CGCTCGCTCATGAATGCTGTAGACGTTCTTCAGTTCCTAAGCGCTTTAAGTTCATCACCTGCTCCTACAGCTTTAACCTTAATGACTTGGCTAATTGAATGCTGCCTGTCAGGCACAAGTGTGAACATGATGAGAGGTCACTTGGGGTCAGAATGTGTGTGGCACAAAGGTCAGGCTTTAACCCTGACAGAACTCAGGGCTATTTTGGGCTATTGTGACTGACCGCCTGGATTCGTTCGTGGCTTTGTCGGCTTTTTATATTTTGCTGGGTGGGTTTCAGACCGTGGCAAATTTCAGGCACGTTTTCAGCAGTTCGATATGCCGATGTTCCGTGAGCCTTGATCCGGAATGAGCTCTTTTTCTTGGTTTTCAGAGCGTGCGTGCGGATCTTTATTATTTTAACTTGACCAATATGATCAATAAATGATCATTTAGCACCATTTTTAGACTCATTCTATTAAACAAAGAAGTGCACGTGCTTTTAATAAATATGTTTTTGTTCTGTGGGAAGTGACGGTCTTAACCAGATGTTTTTTAAAACATTATTTTGGTTTTAAAAATTGTAAAAATCTTTCCTCAAGCTACAAACTAAATCATGACTCAATTAGAGCTTTGCAGAAGTATCAGACTTGTTAGTTCAACATGTTTAGTAAGACTTTAGACTATTTCTTGGAGCCCGAGTGCTTTACATTCCTAACATATTAGCTCCAATTAGATATTATTAGGAGGCTGTTTGTTATAAGGAGTTATTAAGGCTTATAACTTATATAATAATAGTGGATTGTTTTTGATTGGAATGCATGAATGAACAGTCCAACATCAATGAACTGTTAACAACATCAATCATCCAGAGAAATTCTTCATCTGTAATAAACGCTTTATTCATGTTGGGATCATAATGGATCTGGAGCCTGTAATGGGAATGCTACTGTACTGTACACAAACACACACACACACACACACACACCTTAAACCCTGAAGACCATGTAAGACCCCAACAAAGCTAAACAATCCAATTTTCTCTCTGAAGAACTGATGTTCTCCTCCAGATTCTTTATTACTTTATTTTATCAAACATGTTAGGTCCTCGGCGTCTCAAATCCGTGCCTCAGCATGTTTTTTACTTGAAAGTAGGTGGAGGTCCTTCAGCTCAAAAAACAAACGCTGTAATAAAAGTTCTGGTCCGACGTAAGAATGGGCCTGATTTGAGCCAGGTCTCTGTTGTTCCTCCATCGCTCCAGTTCTTCACAAAGCCCTTCCTTCCCGCCGGCTAAAATTGGCTCGGATTCTGGCGACAGCTGCGGCTGCACTTACGTGTTTATTGTGCTGGAGATGCTGCAGATAACCTCTAACGACCAGCTCTGGACATGCACAAGGGACTGTGAACATACACACCCAAGTCAATTTAGCCCACATGGATTAAAGCAGATTACTTATCCTGTTGAGGGAAAAAAACGCGCAGCTGGAGCACTGAAATCACCATATTCTGTTACGTTTAAATCAGAAAGATTTGCGTCCGACTGCTGAGCCAATAATGATGAGCATTGCGGGAGGACAGATTAAGATAAAAAAAAAAGAAAAAAAGTGCTCAGTTGAGTGCTTTTGCTAATCCTTGTTCCTTTCCTTCCTTTCCTGTGACTAGGAAGATGCTTCAGTTATCACGCTGAGTAAATCTCCTACGCTCCAGCTTTTATCAGTGCGAGCGTATAATATATAAAAGTGTCTGGCTCTGATATGCAAACCAGCGACGATTATTTTTAAATTTGGCACAAACAGCTTTGATGAAATGCGCCTCAATGCTTCGTTTCGTCCCTAAATAGGTCAAAAGGAAATGTCTCCAGCTTATCACATGGAAATGCATGCAAATGGATTTTTTCTTGCTGGTTTTGCAGAGCATTTAATCAGTGCACAGATATTTTTAACCTGATGCTTTATGGGGAAAAAAAGTGATCGATTTGGCCTTGTCTCAATAAGACGCTGTCTGGATCTCATGTCCACTTCTGACCTTTGCAGTTCATTTTCACTGAGCAGGATGTCAAATAAGTGCACTCAATTCCCAGGCCCCTGAAAAGCCTTATTAACTCTTATGGCATGAAATAGCCTCATGTGCCCACGCAGTCTCCTGTAAAAGCCCTCATTAGTCGGTGTGACTGCACTGGTCGCATGTGCATGTGTTTCATGTGTCTGTTGATTCCTGCTGCACATGTGCACTCGTGTTTAAATACTGTATATGCCCCGTGCCTCATGTATACACGAATCTATAAAGACCACGAAGGATACACTGATTCACTCATTCGACAGTCGACACGGTGCCTCACGGCTCTCATAGGTGATCCATAACCACGTACAAAGCTGCACTAGTGACCTCTTGTTTCAGTAAGTATCCAGTTTGTATAATTACAGCTTCTGAATTATTTGCATTCTGTCTACTGATTGAACAGTTTGCCCGCAAGCTCTTTTATTTTTTTCTTCTTTAATTAGTGTTCATGCACAAATGATCAAAACAGGATTCTTTTTACATATCAGATATCTCAGATTAAACTATAAAAATGACACACTATAGCCCTTGAATATGGATTATTTTTTTATTAATGAGCGCATACTGAAATAGGACCTTTAATCTTTTTTTATTTTATTTTAACATGACTCAGAAAATGTGGGTTGGAAATGAACTTAAACCTTAAAGTTCTACAATATTAGAAATTCTTTAGAATTAGAAATGTTTTTAGAAATGTTTACGCTGTTAAAAAATAGTCAAATCCAAAATAAATAAATACACAAATAATTTATTTAATTAATTTAATTTAATTTAGTTTTGTTTTATTTTAATACCAAAGCAACATTCATCCTAAAATGTCTTAACGGAGGCGGGGCGTGGCGGGGCGGCGGGGCGTGGCGGGGCGTGGCGGGGCGGCGGGGGCACGGTGGCTTGGTGGTTAGCACGTTTGCCTCACACCTCCAGGGTTGGGGGTTTGATTCCCGCCTCCGCCATGTGTGTGTGGAGTTTGCATGTTCTCCCCGTGCCTCGGGGGTTTCCTCCGGGTGCTCCGGTTTCCTCCCCCGGTCCAAAGACATGCATTGTAGGTTGATTTGCATCTCTAAGTTGTCCGTAGTGTGTGAGTTAATGAGAGTGTGTGTGTACCCTGCGATGGGTTGGTACTCCGTCCAGGGTGTATCCTGCCTTGATGCCCAATGACGCCTGAGATAGGCACAGGCTCCCCGTGACCCGAGAATAGATCAGATAAGCGGTAGACAATGAATGAATGAATGAATGTCTTAACAGCCCTGAGGGGAGTACATTACATTATACCACAACCATAATGAATTCTTGATTCTGATTGGTCAGAAGGTTGATTAATTTTCTATAACAGCAGCTTTGACAGTAGTTCTGTTTTCTAACAGAAAGCAGTTTATTTCTCATGACTGAAAACTGGTAAAATGTTCTATTTATCTATAATGCAACTTTTGGACACTAACAGTTACTAAGCTTCCTCGAAACCTATTGCTCTTATTACAGCATGTGTTTTATTCCTCATAATATTAGACTTTAAAAGCAGCAAATGGTTATATAGTGAAAAAAAATATGGTATGAAACTTGTCGATTAAAAAAGCGAGAAGCATCAGCTTGCCCTAGTGTATTGTGATGTAAGCTTGCAACCACCGGCTGTCATTTATTTGCAGCGTATTTCCTCCCGTGCGCCTGACATTTACATGTTCATTAACAAAGCTCGTGGAAGTGCCCTTTTCAATCAAGGGAGGAGGCTATTAGCAGACATTGTTCCATTGCACATTACCAGGGGACATGAGCACGGCAGCGTAATAAACATCAGAGCTGATGCCGGAAAATGCCAAGGCCCTGGGATATTTAAGGGAGATGCAGGATTTAATCAGAAAAATGTGAGTGAGTTGGGATACGTTGTGCCTGGGTGAAGTCGGTGCTAAGAAGGCATGTTATTCAAACGAACAGTGGAGGGTAACAATTCTGTTTACATGGTTTCAATTATATTTTTATATCAACAGTACAATGAAATATTTGCTATGAATATACATTACATACACTCATGTGTTAAATCTGGTAGGAACAATGGATTAAGAATTTATCTCATAAAAGCATATTATGATGCAATTTATCGCAATTTATCGCAATCTACTCTTTTCAGTCGTCCAATGAAATGGCTTCAGGAAGCTTTCAGACATCCATATTTAAGTACAAACAGCCTACACGAGCAGATGTTCAAGCTAGAATCGTGTCTAGATATGCACATGGTTGCCACCTTGGAGCATGAAAACATGGCACTGAATTATTCACGAGCAATCTTTTTGAAAGCATCGGTAATAGTAGAGCGTAACAATGTTATGTGGTGATGCCCACAGGATTACATAAGCAAACAGTCATTATGTTCAGTGAACCCGTTGCCTAAAGACGTTTAATTATTCCTAATGAAGTCAGCCATATGTGTGGTGTACGCAGATGGAGAACATGCGGATGGTTATAATCAAGCAGAGCTCCATTTTACTTTTCATTGGAAGTAACATACAAATAAAAGCACTTTTTATAACAATAAATAAAATATCCAAGGTTTATAACATGGGGGTTTCCCCATCATCATTAAATATTTGTTTTTTGATAGAGAGGTCTTATTACTAATATAGTTATAACAGATTCAGAAAACATTGTAAATATATCTGCTCTTTGATACCTCCTGTCACTTCTACTACTGGTATTATCCAGAATGGAGTCAATAATTATTTCCAGAGTGGGTAAAACTCAGTCATGACATATGGCATCCCTCTACCACCCCCACACTGTCACTCTCACCAGTTTCTGTCAATCGATTATGCTTGAGTGAACCGGCCCCCCAGTTTGGGATTAAAGTCTAGACATGTCCTATTGGGCGCCAGAGCAGAACAAGGTCTCCAATTGGCAGAAAGCTACATATAGGGCTTGCAAACTCGGCCTCTGAAAGGTGAGAGGACAAGAAACTGACAGAAGGGAGGAACTCCCCTGTGAGAAAGATGATGCAAGGTAAGCTGATAGTCCCTTTTTGTGTTTGGATTACATGTGAGATGCCATCAAGAAAGATAACTGAGGGATAATGATTTGCAATTAGATAAGCTGTAAGGAAATATGCAGAAATTTGTTGCTTAGGAATGACATCATCAGTGTTTTTGGACTAAGTGGTTGTTGATGCTGAGTGCTGGGATGTGGTCTGTGTCACATTAATGTGGACTTGCTGAAGCTGAAATATCTCTAATTTTGCACTATATGATGAGCAAACCTATGACAAACCTTTCAAGTCTTTACAAGCTAGGTAGAAGTGTATGGTTGATGAATGGTATACTTTGATCATTGGTCTTTTTTTATAATTTACCCAGAAACAACTATTTCTTTAATAGAGCTTCTTGATAAGGTTCCAAAAATTGGTACACATTGGTACATCACTGTACAGTCTTAAATAAAGGGCTGATAAAGGTGTCTTGCAGCTTTTTAAAGGATTTCTGCTCCATTCCTGTAGCCCACTGTTGTAAGTTTTTTTTATAGAATCTGTACAAGATTTTCCAGATGAACAAACCAAAGAGCCATTTGGTTGTTTATCTGGGTGGGGAAGAACCCTTGAAGGTTTTATGTAGAGGCAACAAAATGTTTTACTATCAGATGATATCCAAATATATCCTCTTAAGAGAGCTTAAACACCTTAATTATCCAAAGCCTTTGAGATTCCATTTTTCTAAGATCTCACATCAGTTTCTGTCATGTTAACTAATTCCTTTTATTATCCATTTCTTTGCCCCTTCCCTCTGCAGCTTTCTATGAAAGAGGCTGGTGATGGTCTTCACGATCAGATGAACTCTATGATGGGAGCTCTCCAAGAACTCAAACTTCTCCAAGTCCAAACCGCACTTGAGCAGCTGGAGATCTCAGGAAAAAATTGTGTGGCTCCACCTCCATCTAAATTCATTAACACTGAGCTTGAAGACCAGCAACATCAATCATCTGAAAACTCTAGCCAAGAAGAACAAGTTCAATTCCATCATCTACATCGCAGTAGTGTTGCGACTTCACCCTCTACATCCAGCCTAGAGAGTGAGGGTATGCCTTTGCTCAGGAAGATCTCAGGATACTCTGCTCCACAAGTGGAATATTGTGGCCCAAAAATGACAGACCACCAAAGCATGCACCCACACTCATCCCGAGTTACACCGGTGGATCTGTCTGGGATTCTCCATAGCTTGTCTCGAGAGGGACCATCGTTAGACAGTGACTACATCGAGGACAGCTTGGATGACTCCGGTGATTGGACGTCCTCCCTTATGAGTCGCAGCCGCAATCGTCAACCTCTGGTACTCGGAGACAACGTGCTTGCTGACCTGGTAGGCAACTGGCTTGACCTACCTGAAGTGGACAAAGACTGTGTTGAAGGGGGAAAGGAAATCAACAGACCAGACTCCCCAGCTCATCCACACTACCTCAGCCGATCCCAAGAACTCTGCAAGAGATTCTCGCTCACCAGCAATATCTTTAAAAAGTTTCTGCGTAGTGTGCGACCTGACCGGGACAAACTGTTGAAAGAAAAACCTGGCTGGATGCCACCAGGTCATGACTCTGAAGGAGAGCTTTTCAAGAGACCCAAGAAAACCACCAAGGCCAAGGGTAGATTCTACTTGCCATTTTGGGCAGGAGGTGGACAGCAAGCAAAGGGTAGATTGTGTCCTCAGCCAGCAGAGGAGAAGGGCCAGGTATTAGGACTTTACCTAGATCAGGGACCTACAGATGCAATGGAAAAGGTCCAGCCTTTGCTTGATTACAGTACAGCTGTTTGGGTTTAGCAGGGATTTTCTGGGGGAAATGATGGGGTGGGAATTCAACTTGCGTAGGACTGAGTGAGATTAAAATGGCTTTGGATTTGGACTCTGTTAAAGCCTTCAGGGTGTGAAACGGGATCTTGTTCAGACGACGCACTTAACTGCACTCGACTCTCAGCGAGAATACAAATACTTAAGACACTTCTGCTGATATGCTTGTTATATCACTCTTTCTTGTTTTAATGTCTTGCACACAAGTCTACCATGGTGTCTGTACTGAATGACCACGGTCTGCACTGAATTACCACGGTCTTCATTCAGGGCAAATAGAGGTTCCTCTTAGCTATAAGCTACTGTAAAACTGATCAGCATGTTTACTTTGGATCTGAGATTTTTTTTTATGTATGGCACAGACCTATTTCCCAACGCTTTCATGCAGACCTGCCTGTAGAACCTTAAAGTCCAACTTTTTATTTACCTAGAATTTAATATCACAATAGTACTCAGTGAAACTCTTTTGTTTCAATTACAATCCCAAATAAAGATTTCATTGCTTTTGAATTGGATTGGATGAACTGTTGACATAGATAGGATAATAGTGTACATGATGTCAAAAACAAATAAGGTGTCTAAGGAAATGCCTTTTTTCTTTTAACATGCACTGTGGACTTTGGTGAGAGTCTCAAAGACTTCCAAGAAGAGGAAATATTAAAAAGCTACAGCTTTCTTTGCTCATTTAAGAGACGAAATCGAACACAGACCCCATTAAATTTGCTTACATTTTTTTATGTTATGCCACATGGTTTTATATGATGTAATTGTGCTTTATATTAGCCAGGGCCTTGTGTATGCAAATATACCTGATGATGAATATGTTATGATATATTTTCACAGTTTTTCACAGTTTTTCACTTTTTCTGTAGGAAAAAGCCCATACGTACTATATGAAAAAGCACGTGGCTCCAGCTGACGAGATTACCGTTATTTTACGTGATCTGACGTCAGATTACTTTATTTAATCTTTTTGAATCTTACATAATCTTTAATATAAGGTTATGTTTCCCAATAGGTGGCTTGTCAGGGAAAAAAATTGGATAGTTATACTGGGTAGCAAAGCTGTTTTTAAAAAAACTATATTTCAGCATCGTGCAGAATTCTCAGTTCAAGACACAACTGTACAGTAATGAGGAGAAAATGCTGATACACAAAAAGCCATTCTGTGCTCTGAGGGAGGAAATGAGCTGTCGACACTTTTCTACCGTAGTCGCAAAGTACTTTTGTACCTAACTCAGATTTCTACCGTGGGAATGGGAATGGAAATGTGTAAATAAATGAGGTCTGGTTTGTTAAGCCTGTATTTTATTGGCTTGCCAAAGCAAGGTGTTTTTTTTTTTTTTTTTAAATCAGTGTGTGTGTGTGTGTGTAAATATACTGTCACTATTTCAATAAAAAAAATTATATTTCCTTATAAAATCCTGATTAAGTGTCAGTGGTGACCTTACTACATGTCTCTGGGCTACAAAATAAAGGGAAGCTGTATTAATCATAAGTTGTTTTAAACTATCAGCACCCCCCACCACCACCACCACCACCATTAATATTCAGTGACGCTTCCCATGTAGAGAAAAATCCAACAAGATCGAAGATTTTTGATGTTTTGCACATCTAGATAACAGGAAGTGTTTGTTTTGTTGAAACACATTGTTGTGGTTTAGTCAGAAACTTTATACCACAAAATATGACTCCAACTGTAGCTCCAATGAGACTTGGTGGAAGAAGTTCATTTTGTGGGTTTGGATTTCAGAAAGGAGCCAAACAGGATGTTGTTACTGAGGCGGTGAATACTGGATATAATGCTAGTAAAGGAAATGAGGAGAATATTTACATTTACACTTCTGATTTCTGAATCATTTGGCAGACGCTCTTATCCAGAGCGACGTACAAAAGTGCTTTCAATGAATACATTAACACTGGTTCAATAGGTCAAGGACTTATACCATCAGCCTAAAAAACGTGTTGTTAAGGGTTATTTTTTTGGTCTTTTTTACACAACGTACAACATACATTCATTCATTCATTGTCTTTCGCTTATCCGATCTATTCTCGGGTCACGGGAAGCCTGTGCCTATCTCAGGTGTCATTGGGCATCAAGGCAGGATACACCCTGGACGGAGTGCCAACCCATCGCAGGGCACACACACACACTCTCATTCACTCACGCAATCACACACTACGGACAATTTAGAGATGCCAATCTACCTTCTTCTTATTTGATTCTTGAGATGACCTCAAGAATCAAGTAACTCACTCAATTTTAATCACTTTCAGCAAACAGGTTATCCAGATCAGAGTATCGGTGGATCCGGAGCTCAAACTGGCGTGATTTTAAATGGTCGATGACACGGATGACTTGATCATCTCCTCACAGAAAGTAATATGAGTTTAGGATTATAACGTGCTGGCCATTGACTGAACTGTTACTGTAAATTAAGGTGTTTTTTTTTTTTTTCCGAAAGGCTTGCTATCCAAGCTTCTTCCCTGTTAAATAAATAAACAGCATTTAGTGAACTGATGAATTGTCACCATTCACGAACATCCTTACAAGCTGTAACAGTCGTTTACTTCTTACTTATTACTATTAAACTATTAAAGATTTCCAAACCACAATCTGTCCATTCAGGGCAGCCAGGTGCAGGGTTGGATGGGAAAACGAGCAATTCTTCCAAAGCACAAGAACCCGAGGGCTGCAGCTGTCTCCTTCCTCACAGATTCCTTCTCTTCTGTCCTCCCCTCGGGACTGAGAGAGAAAGAGCGAGAGAGACATGAGCACTCACTAACTGGATGACTGCCTTCCTCTGTCCTTCCTCACTCCATCCCCCCTCTTCCTGTCTCCCTGCCTGGGCAGCTGCCCCTCTCTCGCTGCCCCCAGAAAATAGGACACGAAGCGGCGACTCCGTCTAGTTGCACAATCATGCTCTATAACCCGACAGCGCACGCTCAGTTTTGCTAGACATAGTCTTGATAAAGAGATTAAGGTGGGATCGATTCTGAGACGGATGAGCGAGCGAACGTGTTCGGAAGGAACTGGAAAGAGAAGGTGAAGCGTATCAAATTCCTGATCCCACAAATTCATTCTTGCAGTCAATGTCTTCAGCTGTTCCAGCCAGAGCTTTAGTGCAGGCTGCCAGAATGTTCTCACATTTCACTTTTTATATTTATCACCAGAGAGAGAGAGAGAGAGAGAGAGAGAGAGAGAGAGAGAGAGAGAGTGTGTGTGTGTGTGTATGTGTGAACGGTAAATCAGACCTTCACCCTCCTGCCGAGTCACATTTCCCACACACACACACACACACACACACACACACAAACAAATAAAACAATTCATTTCCTGTGTCACTTTTTGTTCAATTTTTGATAGAAATCCCAGAGTAGATAAGTGCAGAATATTAAAGATGTTAAAGTCCAGAATTATTGGCACCCTTTCCTAGAGAATGGGCAAAAGTCTCGTATACGATCAATCTTTGATTCTTATGCTTTACTCTTCAAATCAAATCTATAATCAAAATATTCATAAAATGGCATGTTCTGGGGAAAAAAATCTTTTCCAGCGATGTTTAACATCATAATAATGAGAAATCCAGTATGTGGTATTGAAAACGTTTGTTGGTGCAAATAGAGAGAGAGAGAGAAGGGGAGAGAGAGAGAGAGAGAGAGAGAGAAAGAACAAGACAGAGAGAGGTGGGAGAGGGAGAAGGTGAAAGAGAGGGAAATGAAAGGGAAATAGAGGGAGAGAGCAAGACAGAACGAGGGAAAGAGAGAGTAAGACAGAATGACCGAGAGAGCATGACATAAAGAGAGAGAGAGAGAGAGAGAGAGAGAGAGAGAGAGAGAGAGCAAATGAAAGAGAGAGAGAGAGAGAGAGAGAGAGAGCAAATGAGAGAGAGAGAGAGCGCAAGACAGAATGACCGAGAGAGCAAGACAGAAAGAGAAAGAGAAAGAGGGAGAGAGAGGGAGCAAATGAGAGAGAGAGAGAGAGAGAGAGAGAGAGAGAGAGAGAGAGAGAGCAAATGAGAGAGAGAGAGAGAGAGAGAGAGAGAGAGAGCGAGAGCAAGACAGAATGACCAAGAGAGCATGACAGAAAGAGAAAGACAGAAAGAGGGAGAGAGAGGGAGCAAATGAGAGAGAGAGAGAGAGAGAGAGAGAGAGAGAGAGAGAGAGAGAGAGAGGAAGGAAGAGAGAGAGAGAGAGCATGACAGAAAGAGAAAGACAGAAAGACAGAAAGAGGGAGAGAGAGGGAGCAAATGAGAGAGAGAGAGAGAGAGAGAGAGAGAGAGAGAGAGAGGGGAAGGGAGAGAGAGAGAGAGAGAGAGAGAGAGAGAGAGAGAGAGAGAGAGGAAGGGAGAGAGAGAGGAAGGGAGAGAGAGAGAGAGAGGAAGGGAAGGAGAGAGAGAGAGAGAGAGAGAGAGAGAGAGAGAGAGAGAGAGAGAGAGAGAGAGAGAGAGAGAGAGAGAGAGAGAGAGAGAGAGAGAGAGAGAGAGAGAGAGAGAGAGAGAGCATGGAGCTGATACCGCCAGCATGGCTGATGGTGCTACATAAAAAAGCATAAGACAACACAGAGCTAATACTTAAAGTAAGTTGTCCTAGCTACATAAAGTTTGTGCTGTGCAAAAAATGCAAGAAACAAAGGCAGTGCAGATAGACAAGACAGTATAGGGCAGATAGACAAAATACACAAACACAGCAACAGCAGCAATTGAGTGAATGTCCAAAAAAAAAAACACAGCATGTAAACAGTTATAATGCAGGTGGTGATATAGACATGGATGTGTTTGGGTTATTAGCATGAAAAGTTGAAGCTGAGCAGAGTGAGGAAGCTGGACAGATTTCTCAAGACTAAAGCGCCAATGCATCAGTTTCTTTAAGTAGACATGAAGCGAGGTCTGTA
This sequence comes from Hemibagrus guttatus, assembly GCA_033459395.1. NCBI lineage: Eukaryota > Metazoa > Chordata > Actinopteri > Siluriformes > Bagridae > Hemibagrus > Hemibagrus guttatus. The sequence goes on from JAUCMX010000023.1 coordinate 3,749,355, forward strand.
CCACTAACAGCAGGCAGTCGAACAGGAAATATAGACACTCCGGAGTGATTGTTGTGGCCATTTATTTAGCAGAAATCTAATTGAATTAGAAAAATGCAAGCGTAGATTTCTTATTTTAAACTCCTACCTGTATGTAGCCATATGTAATGACTTTCCCTGAGAGCTGTACTCATTTTACACTTATTCATTCATTGTCTACCGCTTATCCGAACTATTCTCGGGTCACAGGGAGACTGTGCCTATCTCAGGCGTCATTGGGCATCAAGGCAGGATACACCCTGGACGGAGTGCCAACCCATCACAGGGCACACACACACACTCTCGACAATTTAGAGATTCAACCTACCATGCATGCCTTTGGATTGGGGGAGGAAACCGGAGTACCCGGAGGAAATACCGAGGCACGGGGAGAACATGCACACACACACACATATATATATATATATATATATATATTTTGGCGGAGGCGGGAATCGAACCCCCAACCCGGGGGGTTTGAGGCAAACATGCTAACCACCAAGCCACCGTGCTCCCCATTTTACACACATGTGAATTGGATTGAGATCATAGGAAATGTGGAGGCAACACCTCAAACTCGGTGTGCTCATCAAACCATTCCTGAACCATTTTTGCTTTGTGGCACGGCTCATCATCATGCTGAATAATGCGTTTCCATGAAAGGGTGTAAAATTGTCTGCAACAATGCTTAGGTAGGTTGTAGGTGTCAAAGTAACATCCACATGGACGGCAGGACAAAACATTACACAAAGCATGACACTGCCTCCCTGGCTCGCCTTCTTCCCATAGTGCATCCTGGTGCCATGTGTTCCACAGGTAAGCGACGCACACGCCCCCTTTCCCAATCCACGTGATCTAAAAGAAAACCTGATTCATCAGACCAGGCCACCTTCTTCCATTACTCCGCAGTCCAGTTCCGGTGCTCACGTGTCCATTGTTGCCGCTTTCGGCGGTGCACAGGGGTCAGCATGGGCACCCTGACTAGTCTGCAGCTATGTAAATCCTTACGCTCGCCCATTTTTCCTGCTTCTAACACATCAAATTTAAGGACAAATTGTTCACTTGCTGTCTCATATATCCCACCCACTAACAGGTGCCATGATGAGAAGATCATCAGTGTTATTCACCTCACTTGTCACTGCTCAGAATGTTATGCCTGATCGGTGTATGTATATACACAAACGTATACACTCTCAAACACACACTCGTCCCCGTCCACAGAGCTTCTCACGCTCGGCTGCTTAGGAAGCTGGTTTTGGCCTGAGTAGAGAATAAAACACTCGTGCAGAGAGAGAACCAATAAACAGAAACGCACTCGCTAATGGGAAACTTGGCACGCTGTTATATGAGCTGTACATGTTTCATCAGGGCAGAGAGTGTGACGTCTCTCCCCTCCATTAAAACGCAGCACGAGAAATGAAAACGCTGAATGAAAGCATCATTTATAATTCTTGTCTCCTGATAAGATCATCATATTATGAGACATAACACACACACCACTTTAAATCTAACAAATCTTTCCATATCTGGAGGATGGAGCTGAACAGGAAATGCACCTTCTGTAGCGGTTTAATTCATCAGATTTGGGCCCGAGGAGTTCTATCAAATAATTTCAGAGAAGATTCAATTTACATAACGTCATGGAATGAACTCGAATGAACTCTGGATTACTTCAAAACCTCAACATTTTTCCAGCATGAAAGCCTCAAGAGGAAGTGCTTCAACTAATAATATTTAACATAATCAATATAATGCTAATAGTATTTTATTTACTTAAATAAAATAAATACCTTTAATTCTAATCAAATCCAGATTCATTCATTTTTTTTTTTTTTTTCTTTTTTTGCACAAAATTCCATATAAATAGTGCAAAATTGATATAACAGCTGGAGAAAAAAAAGATTAATTACTTTTGGTTTCTATGATAATAAAAAAAATGATATGGAGCAGCATCTCGAGCAGAACACAATACCTGAAAAGTTCAAAAATATGGATAGAATTTAAGGATGTGGAGTCGGTTGAACGTGATACATACAGGTGCATCTCAATAAATTAGAATGTCGTGGAAAAGTTCATTTATTTCAGTAATTCAACTCACATTGTGAAACTTGTGTATTAAATAAATTCAGTGCACACAGACTGAAGTAGTTTAAGTTTTTGGTTCTTTTAATTGTGATGATTTTGGCTCACATTTAACAAAAACCCACCAATTCACTATCTCAACAAATTAGAATACTTCATAAGACCAGTAAAAAAACATTTTTAGTGAATTGTTGGCCTTCTGGAAAGTATGTTCATTTACTGTACATGTACTCAATACTTGGTAGGGTCTCCTTTTGCTTTAATTACTGCCTCAATTGGGCGTGGCATGGAGGTGATCAGTTTGTGGCACTGCTGAGGTGGTATGGAAGCCCAGGTTTCTTTGACAGTGGCCTTCAGCTCATCTGCATTTTGTGGTCTCTTGTTTCTCATTTTCCTCTTGACAATACCCCCC
>JAUCMX010000023.1:3752366-3802366 GCA_033459395.1 Hemibagrus guttatus
GATGAGGCAAATAAGAGGGGGAGCGAGAGAAAGAGAGAGAGAGAGAAAAAGAGAGAGAGAGAGAGAGAGAGTGAGCATGACAGAACTGGAGAGGGGGGGAGCATGACAAAAAGAGGGAGAGAGAGGGAGCAAATAAGAGGGAGAGAGAGAGAGAGAGAGAGAGAGAAAACAGCATGACAAAAAGAGAAGAGAGAGAAAAGAGAGAGAGCATGACAGAAAGAGGGAGAAAGAGGGCACAAATGAGAAAGAGAGAGAAGAGAAAGAGAGAGAGACACACACACAGTATAAAGGGTTTGTACTCAGTGATAGAAAAGAAGTGATTTAAAATCGCATTATATTGCTATCGGTGTCATCCAGATGGCACTGGTTTCCTTTCGATTTCTTCCTCATCTTCCTCCTCGTCTCAGGGACTCTTTCCTCACCATCATCACCTCTGTCTCGCTCATTATGAACCCTTGAATTAAAACGAATTGAATTAGTGTAAGTCAAATTACTGTACCTAACTTCAGAACATGAAAAGTAACTATAAATGGATAAAAACTACAAGGGTCTGTTCATTAACGGATTAAAAATGCTTAGTCGGGAAATTGCTGTAGAAGATGTTCGTGTCATTAATTAAAGCATAACATTGAGCTTGAATTCTGGATTAAAAAAAAAACCCTCTACACCGCTAATCACTAGTTTAGAAATAAACCGATGACAGAATGCACATCAGCATGCTGGGGTGGTTTGGGGTATCAGTCCCGGAGCACAGGGGCCGTCACTGCGCATCAGTGTTAGCCAGGCTGTGATTGTCACGTGTCCGCTCAGCACGGCACATACAGCCTTAATTAAAGACCTGGGTTAGAGTCTTAACCCTTGCGGGCCGGTGCCTGGTGAGAGAGAACGGGTTGCAGAGCTCAGGGATTACAGACGACTGCAGTGGCTTTGAGACGAGGTGGAAAAAAACATGGCCGTTTTCCAAATTTGTTCAACATCTGCCTATGAATTCACCTCCATCCTCTGATGTGGCTGCGGCTGTCGAGAAAACAGCTCTGGTGGATTTACTTGAAATAAGTTGAGGAGTTTGCAGATGTCGTGGCTAAAGCTTGTGTTTTTAAGAAATTTAAAGGAATCCTAAAAAAGTTTAATGTTTGTAGCTTTTGATACGTTTTCTGTAACGAATTTTTGTGATGTTTAGCATAAAGTATTCGAAATAAATCACTTACTGGTTCCCAGTTTAAAACAAAACGCAAAGAAGAAACCGGTTTATATTCAGTATATAAGTTTAGCTTAAAAACACACACACAAAACAACACACAGACAAACATCCTGCTTCGATCCAACATTATCTAAAACGCTAAACTAGTCAGCTAATTACTTCTTTATTAATAATTACTTGACTTCAAATCTATGCTAACAAGCTACATAAAAGCTAAGCTTAGCCTGACGATAAGAAGTTGCTTTCGGCTGCTCCCTGTTCGGGGTCGCCCCAGCGGCCTGACGATATATAAACCAAACATTTGCCAAAAAGAGGCTAAATATTATACTGGGGAGTTAAAACTAGCAAAGCTATCTAACCTTTAAGCCAGCAAGATGACTGCATGATTAAGCATTAGCCAAAGTTGCTAAACCTGCAAACTAGCTTTTAGGCTAGCACTTGTTTAGTCAACATATCGGCTACTTATTATATTCTTCAAATCAAACCAGTAGCAATTAGTTCACTAGCTAATAACACCTCTATCTATAGATTGTGTGATTAGCAACAAAAAAAAGTTAACTAGCAAACTTGATGCTAAAAGCAGAAGTTGCTCACATGCTAGTTACCACTGATTTAATGCTAATATGCTGTGAGAAAAAGTTTCCTCAATAATATCAAGCTAGCTATTATATTGTAAGATTAAAAACCAAGTTTATGTTTATAGTGTGCTAATAAGCGTAGCACACAGCAGTACTAGTTAGCATATAGCTTTAGTTAGATTAACTATTATTTTTTGTCAAGAATTATCTAGCTGTAGTTATGAGTGGGCTAATTCTTATATTGTGCTCCCTAATATTAGTAGCCAGGCAGGCTAGCTTGCTAGCTGATAGTACGCTTGGTAAAACTAGCTTGTATTATATTAAGCTATTAAAACGTACATATAGTTTGCTAGCAAACTACCAAATACTAGCCTGACTGTTAGGGACATTTGCTAGCAAGTGTTAGCGTTTATACTGGTAGATATCAGCGGATCTTACATGACAGAAGGAGAAGCGTGGAAAATGTTAGCAACTAAATAGCTTCCAACTTAGCAATAAAAGTGCGGTTCATCTCCTCCAGGCTCAGTGAAGCAAAACCAGGCCGTGTTTATATTCCACCAGACAGCCACGTAGCATCCTGAGGAAAAAAATCACCCAAAATAGCTTCATGTTCCTCTCACTTTTGGATTTTAAGGCTGAAAAATCCATTAGTTCAGTGTGCGGGCTAGTGGTTATTTTAAGCTGCCCTCTTTTCCCTTCTTTGCTCAGAGGTGAGATGGCAAAAGAACATTTAAAGACGTTTCAGTGCCTCAAATGAACAACATAAGCACCATACCTTAATGAGTAATATATCTGCAAATGAATGGCTTCAAAAGTTTTGGCACCCGTGATGTCCTAAAGTGTGTCGAGTGGATTTTTGGAGCGTTTCTGTGGGGATTTGTGTTCGTGCAGCTCCAAGAGCATTAATGAGATCAGGTACTGATGTTGGCTGAGGAGGTCTGGAGTACATCCTGTACGTGTGATGAAATAATTGCCCCCAACATTACTCCAAGTCTCTAACATTTACAGATTTTATATTTCCTACTGTTCTTTATCAAATACAACTTTGACAATGCAAAAAATAAGCAGCTACAATAGTACAAGTCATTCCCACCATCATCTAACTGTACTTCCATCCTGGAGAAAGTTCCTAACGAGGGAAGCTGATCAAACCCGTCAAACTCACTGCAGCCTCAGAGATGAGAAGTCGGAACGGACGTGACATGATAAGAGCAAAGCCTCGTGGGATATCCCTCCTCCCTGTCTCATACCTGTCTCTCCTCATCAGCAGGTTGGTTAGACCGTCGTCTACACAGCTTGGAAAATGCTCCAGTTTTATTCCACAGTTTCAAAGCAACATTTTTCATTCACTTTATTTTCTGCAACACATTACTTAAGAGCAGCACTCATAAGGCCACATGACATGTATGTGACGTGTCATTACATTCGACAAATCTACAGAATAAGAATTTATACAGGCATCAGATTTGCAGCTTTTAGGTGCAGTTGTCATAACTCCTCAGTCAAGTGACAGAGTTTGAAGTTCATAAGGTTGACATAAGGTTGTTATTACACTTCAGCTTAACGTGAAACTGACAGACGTTATGACAACTGAAGCATCCACGCATAATCCTTATAAATGTTTATGAAGGTGACATGAAGGTTATATTTTAGTGCTATGTAGCTCATATGGGCAGTATGCATAAGGCTACCTAGCGCTTACATAACTCGTTCATGACATTTTTTATATAAAATTCTTTAGATTGGCATAACTGACAAAATCAGTCTTCATGACAAATCATGTCTCAGAGTATAAGCCTTTATGAATGTTTATATCAGATGTCATGAAGGTCTTATGAAGGTGCTATAAGGTGTAACCTTATTCACATTGACTTTAAGACTGAATAACTTAAATAACAAAGTAATAAAAATTGAATATTATGGGTCATGTGCATAAGGTGGCATAGCCCCTACATAAGACCTAAATAACATACATTTTGACATAAGGTTGTTATGACAACATCAGAACTGACAAAAGCAATCTTTATGACAATTGCAGACTTTTGGTATAATCCTTTATAAATCCTTTTATCTTGTAGGTTTATATCAGATGTCATTATGTAGATTCTGTGTAGTGTTATGAACACTGCCTTTAAGAAAAATGCTTTTATTAAAACATAAAAACATTTTATACAGTTGCTCGGAATGAAATTGAGTCTGCACGGTCCTCATGAATAGTTTAAGACTCCTATCAGCTGACCTAACATGCCACGTGCCCTGCATGTGCTGTACATGACATCAGTACGCTGCCTCGTTGGACTCTATTAGCAGTAGCGGCAGCGTGAGAGGTGATTTAGGGACGTGGTCACAGCGTGACTCTTTCCTGTGAGAGCTGACCCTCTGAGCACAGTGTTAATCCCACCACACTGACAGCAGGCTGCCAGCTGATGAGGATAAACTTCCGATGCTGGAGGCGTTACATTAACTCTCGCCCTGCTGCGCTACTCAGTTCACTATTAAAGCCTGAAATAAAAACTGCAACCATTTGTTATAGCCATCTGTTATAAGCATGCCTTAGCATTGAACCAGTCATCTCTAGATTGAACAATGACTAATCTTTCTCCTGATGATGTATCTCAGATGTGGAAGTAAATTATATGTGTATTCAAAAATACAAAAACTGGTAACACTACAATCCTGCATTCATAATGCATTATAACATTAGCATACATAATACCTTATAATACCTGGGGCATAAAGTGTGCATAAAAGCTTATAAGTTTTTCTGATTACACACAAATACTTTGCTATGCTTTACATTATGACTTTATAATGTCAGGTTACATAATGCATTATATCTGTTCATAAGAAAAACATAATGTTCTCTGTGAAGCAAAACTCCCAATGTGTAAACCTATGAATATACGATTCCTATGAATATTTTATTCATAATGACATATATAATATACGTCATAAGTTCATAATAATACTTAATAATGCCCGTAAGAAATCTATGTAAACACTCATGAGTAGCTATGACAGTTTATAAAACTTAATCAAATTCCATAACATATAACTGTTCATAAGAACTTGTTTATGGAAGTTAAGTCCATGTGTGTATACAAAACTTCAAAAAAAAAAAAAAAAAAAAAAAAGTAACACTTGCTATGAATGCTACATTCATAATGTATTATAAAGCATGTATAATAGCTTATAATGCCTAAAAACCTTTTGGATAAATGCTCCCAAGAAGTTCTGTTTACATGCAAACTCTTCATAAAGCTTGAGTGTATGAAAATATAATGCATACATAACATGTTCCACCTGTTCATAAGTACACCACAGACACCATGGTTATAATGAGCTATAACACAGGGTCTGCATCATAACCCTCAGTAAAGAAACGATGCCAGAATCTGCACTGCAGTGCATCATAGCATATTAGTGTGCATTCTTCCTTCATACTGTTCATAAGAACAGGCTTTATAATGAATTATGTCATATGACATATGAAGGCATATACACATGCACTAATTATATATATATATATTTTATGCATTCTTACTCATAGATATTGTCTATGCAAGGAATGATAAGGTTTTATATATGCCATCAAATATGTTTGAAATGTATTTATAATGCATTATGATGCAAGATTTGTCTTTTTAGCAAGTTTCCTTGATTGCTGTATCAGAGGCATGGTCTTTCTCAAGAACACTTTCCAGTATTTCTTTCATGCAGACCTGCTCAAGTACACTATATTGCCAAAGGTTTTGGGACACCCCTCCAAATCCAGGTCCATAAAGACGAGTTTAGTGTGGAGGAACTTGACTGGCCTGCACAGAGTCCTGACCTCAACCCCACAGAACACCTTTGGGATGAATTAGAGCGGAGACTGCGAGCCACGACTTCTTGTCCAACATCAGTGCCTGACCTCACAAATGCGCTTCTAGAGGAATGGTCAAAAATTCCCATAAACACACTCCTAAACCTTGTGGAAAGCCTTCCCAGAGGAGTTGAAGCTGTTATAGCTGCAAAGGGCGGGACAACTCCATATTACATTCATGTGCATGTAAAGGCAGACTTCCCAAAACTTTTGACAAAATAGTGTATGATAACAGTATCTCCACTCCATTGATTATTTTCCTATATCAGCACGTTTTATTCCATACATATCACCCAGCTCGAATTATGTTCATTTAAATATTTCAGATCTGAACGATTTCAGAGCCGTGTGATCAGTTTCCTCACGAGTCACATCTTCAAAAAGATCTTTAAGAGACGAGAGATTAAAAAAGAGCAAATTCTGATACAGTGAAAACATACTAAAATTTAATCAACCTTAAAAGCCAGAACAACTTCTGACAGAAATACATGAGAAGGAATAAAGGATATATAGCACAATATATTTAAAACTCAAAAAAGACCTACAAATCCGTCTGGTATTGTACCCATTTTTCCCCCAAGTCTATAAAAAAAGCCGCGTAGTCTTGCGCGTCCGAAAAATAGAGTATTAGAATATGTTTATGGAAGAAGCTACGAAAGCCGAGTGACTAGAGTACAAAACGGTCACAGGTCAGGGGTCGAGTGTTAGGTCCTTATTGATGAGAAGGGAGACGGTGTGTAATTACGTACAGCTCACGAACCTTCGTCTATAAACTTGAACACGAATGGCTTTGTGAATGAAAATACTTCGAAAGAGTCAACACTGGAACTTCATTTCATTTACAACATCTACATCATGTACTCATGCTGATGCTGAGATTAAAATAATAATAATAATAATAATAATAATAATAATAATAATAACAATAATAAGAAGAAGAAAACGAAGAAAAGTGGGATAATTAGTTCCTGAAATGTGACTGGAAATCTTTTTGAAGACAGTTTATATATTAAAAAAAAAAAAAAAAAAAAAAAAAAAAAAGAGTTAAATCTTTAGGTACTGAAATGTTAGAATATTAAATTATGGGTCACAGTTATGCAGTTATTTCCTTTCAAATCCCCCCAAAAATCTTTTCTTTGCTCGATGCCGTCGGAGGATTAAGCCTTTTCCTCGTATAAAGTCCTTACTTTGATACCAAGTCGTTCGTGGGTGATGGAATCTGGCGGTTCTCTGGTGGTTGAAGTTGGTTTGGTTTGTGAAATGAAAGTGTGTTTATTGTTGGATTTGTATTTTACGGAAGAGATCATGCTCAGTGTTCCTGAGGAATACTGATAGATGAACGTTTCTCCTCAGACGTTCAGGAATATAAAAAAAACAACAACAAAAAAAAAAAAAAACATCGACTCCGCATGATTTCTTTCAAGTTCAGTTCGGCTGGATCCGTAGATTCGCTCGCTGAGGATGGCAAAACCCTTCCAAACAGGGCAACACGGGGTTCTTCATTACATACATCGTTCATACATCGTTCTGCAGGTAGAGGAAGTACAGAAAGGTGTGGAGTAAGTGTTTATTTGACGTCTATCTGGAACATAGTTGGAACACAGGAATTTATGCTTTGTTTACGGACATTTAAAAATAAATAAATAAATAAATCTAATTTCAGCCATTTTTCTTTAATTTATATAAATCTGTGTCTAAATCAGTTTTCAAGTCATTTCTTACACTATATTGCCAAAAATATTGGGACACCCCTCGAAATCATTTAATTTAGGATTTTTTTTTTTTGTTTGTTTGTTTGTTTTTTTTCCCCAGGGGTTGGCCCCTCAGTTCCAGTGAAAGGAAATCTTAATGGACATGGATGATTGAGTTTGGTGTGGAGGAACCAGCTTTGGGATGAATTAGAGCGGCGACTGCGAGCCATGCCAAAACTGGGTCATCTGCCTTTACATGCACATGTATGGAGTTGTCCCGCCCTTTGCAGCTATAACAGTTTTAACTCTTCAAGGAAGGCTTTCCACAAGGTTTAGGAGTGTGTTTATGGGAATTTTTGAACAATCCTCTAGAAGCGCATTTGTGAAGTCAGGCACTGATGCTGGAAGAGAAGGCCTGACTCTCAGTCTCCGCTCTAATTTATCCCAATGGTGTTCTATGGGGTTGAGGTCAGGACTCTGTGCAGGCCAGTCAAGTTCCTCCACACCAAACTCGCTCATCCATGTCTTTATGGACCTTGCTTTGTGCACTGGTGTGCAGTCATGTTGGAACAGGAAGGGGACATCCCCAAACTGTTCCCACAAAGTTGAGAGCATGAAATTGTCCAAAATGTCTTGGTATGCTGAAGCATTAAGAGTTCCTTTCACTGGAACTAAGGGGCCGAGCCCAAGCCCTGAAAAACAACACCTGAATTCAATGACTTGGAGGGGTGTCCCAAAACCTTTGGCAATATAAGTGTATGTTGAATGGTTAACATACATGTTGTTATATTAATAAGAAACAATCTGGGAGATTGTTTGAAACGGTGATGTGGACAACCTGCATTACACTGTGCATGTGCTGCCATCTTCTGGACATTATAGGAAAATATCCATTTCCTTGGAGTGCAGTGTTAGCGTTCACAAACCCCATCATTTCAGCAGTTTGTTTATTTATTTTTTTTAATTTATCTTATGTAGAAGTCCTAAACTGCAACATCAAATCTTTCTCTGATTGCCATGTCATAGTATCTTGTTATTTTGACTTAGTATCTCATTATGTATCTCGTTTTAAATTAGTCCAAAAAATGATCAAAAAAGTTTCCAAGATTCTCATTATTCTGATTTACTCTTGTTGTTTTAAAGTACACATTCTTAGTTTGACTTAATATATTATTATTCTGACCTTGTATATTGTATTAGCTTATTAAATCATTCATTTGCACTAGTATCTCGTTAATTTGACTTAGCAAAGTTTGATTGATTTTAATACATTTCTTGCCCGTTTCAATCATGTGCCATATGCGAACTGTAACACTAAATGCCTTGTTGGGTTCATGTCATCATTTTGTGCTCAAATATACACTGAAGTCTGTTATATGGCTACGACTGAGACGCCCTGAGCCCATAAATGATCTGTATCCGATTATGCTAATTCTTTTCTCAGAAAGAGTTTCTCTCTCTTTTTTTATTTTTTGGGTTGCATCAGAGTTGGAGACCTTAAACTAAGCTGCTTATTCTTTTAAAAAACTAAATGCAACATTATGATGTACACCGATCAGGCATAACATTATGAGCACTGACAGGTTGACAAGGGCCAAATTGTGATGGCTAGACCACTGGATCAGAGCATCTCCAAAACTGCAGCTCTTGTGGCGTGTTCCCAGTCTGCAGTGGTCAGTATCTATCAAAAGTATCCTTTAAGTCCTGTAAGCATCATTTAAGTCCATGGAGGCCCCACCTTGCAACTTACAGGACTTAAAGGATCTGCTACTAACATCTTGGTGCCGGATACCACAGCACACCTTCAGGGATCTAGTGGAGTCCATGCCTCGATGGGTCAGAGCTGTTTTGGCAGCAAAAGGGGGACCAACACAATGTTATGCAGGTGGTCATAATGTTATGCCTGACTGGTGTATAAGCACAGTATGAAGGTAAAGGGGAGCTAAGGTTAATGTACCTGGCTCTGAGGTGCTGTACGGAGGAGGAGGAGACACTACAGGAGTACACAGTTGGATTTCTTCTTCGCTTTCTTCTTTTCCACTGGAGTTTTTCTATTTATCTGTCTAACCAAGTCATAGAAGATCTACAGGAAGAGAAAATGACACTGTTACGAAATTGCATAAGCTGATTAAACAGATTAGATGTTGAGTAACACTTCGCTAAAGGGCAGTGTTCACAGGGATACATTAAACCGACATAAGCCCTAAGCCGCACCTTATTGCCAGCTGTCATTCGAAATGAACATGACAAACTCGCTCTAATTCAGGGAAATATACATAACCCTGTCATTACAGTGTCATAGCATTGTTATATGCATTCATTAAACTCTTAAATGCAGAAATATAGAACATCTTTAAAAAAAAAAAAAAAAAAAAAGCAGATAACTGTCATTACATAATCATCTGAGGCAGCAAAAGATAAAGAGCATTCTGTCACTTAACCCAGGTGTTATATCACCTTGACATCAAAAGTGCATGAAGTCAACAGAGCTGTAAAAGATAACAGGAATAAACCTCTTATAAAAACTTATGCCACCATTTCTGCGTACATGAACGGTGGACATCGCCTTCTAGTGGACACTGTATTGCATTTACAATTTGTTTGTCGGCTCCAGACAAAATGTATTCCAGTCTTCAATTATCAGTTGATAAATGACTTAATGTGTATATTTTCAACAACTATATGAAACATCCAGAACTTACAACTATTAAGTAAAATACTTATTGTTCTGCTAACTAGCAAATATCAGCCAGCTAAACTTTCTAAGGTACTGCTCGGTTGTTCTAAAGCCCTTACAATAATATGAGTGACTATGAAGTGAATGTGTGATAAACGAATTCTGTTCCATAGTTGTAAGCCTTGAATAGGTGGCACATGGTATTGTTTATATCAGTTGTCATGAAGGGTTTATGTAGTCATCTTATGATCACGTCAGCCTATGAACTCCAGGGCTTACATCGAGGACGTTGATTTTCGATTTTGCCGAGGACTCTAAAAAGGCACAGTGGTTCCACTGCCGAGCCAGATTCTGTCCCTGCTCCTTTCCCACCACTCGCTCATCCTCCAGATCACACTTGTTACCAACCAGAATCATCGGCACCTGCGTAAGAGATGGACAAGGGGGAAATGAATGACACACGAATTGGTCGATTCTAATGTTTTCAATCTCTATTTAACATCTGTAGATCTTTTCATTTAATTAAAAGTGAATAGTTCTGCAGTTTGGAAACCATGTCTCTGCCATGAGAACTAGTTTCATCAGCCAAATCTAGATCAATGAAAACTATTTTGTTTATCAGTAGCATAAGTTATCTAGCTAAACACACAAGATTCCCAGGTGTCATGTCTTTACACTAAAGCCATGGAGATTAATCAGAGGCATCACTGACTGTCCTCTTAACGGACAGCTCAGTAAATCCCCGATGCGGGGATTTTCAGGTGCGGGTTGTAAAACGTGTTCGACAAAAAGAAAAAGGTTTAAGGAAACACTTTCCTCGCCCTGTCTATGCAGGATAAAATCTGCTTCCTGTCTGCGTATTTGCGTAGTGGCTTCAATTTCTGCGTACGATGTGTGTGTGTGTGACAATTCAGGAAGTCATGAAGAATCATTGAGCATACTAGGGATACTCACTTTTATGACTAGGAGGCATTTATTTGACAGAAATGCCACATGAAGGCGCTACTGCAGCTCTAAGACGCTTCATTCCGTGTCCTCTGAGCAGAGTGAACAGAGCGCCTCTCTTCTCCTCAATAAAAAGGGTCCTCACCATATTTGGACTGGCTGCATGTGTGTGTATTTCAAATCCAAACAGTCAGGAAGCACAGTGCAGTTCCCAGGGGAAGCTAACAGAGCCAGATCAGCGAGAGCAGCTCAGGATTTAACACAGGAATTCCCGACTCTGACCGGGTTTTCCCATCTGCATTCGCACTTTCAGGCTTCTTGCTCTTTGATCATAAAAATTCCAAACCATTTCTAGGTTGTGTGTTTATTTTATTTTTTTCCCTATAAAGCTTTTTAGCTTTTCTCTGCTCAATTTTCTTTATTTTTAACGATCTATAACAGTCTTAAAAATGACAAACGTACATTAAGGAGACTGCGATCGTGCACAGAAATACGTACTAATAATATTCTGCTCATCATATATTTTCAGATTTCTTTTTCGTGTTTTCCAGATCGGTGTAAGAACAGTTACTTTTTTTTTTGCTGTTGTTTTAATTATTTAAAATAATAAAATATTACTTTAAAAAAAAAATTTTTTTCAAATATTATTTTTTTTAAATAATAATTTATTTATTTTTAAATAAGACTAATATTTTAATTTTTTTTGCTCTCTTTTGAAAGCAATTTACTTGGATTAAAAGGGTAAATTTGATTCAAATCAACTCAAATTTATTTTAATTATATTTCATGAAAAATAATAAACGGAAAGGGGAAATATCTTAATATATTATAATAACGGCTAATTGGCTAAAATGCTAGTAAGTGAATCTGTGCTGTTTAATTTTCATTCATTTTCCCTGTAGCCTTTATTTATTTACTTTTTACAAAAAAAAGAAAATAATTAAATAAAATTTAAAAAAAAAAAAAGATAAAATACAAAAATTTTCTGTTTCAGAGTGGAACCTTACAGTCATGTTTTGCCATAAGGAGGTTTTAACAACAAACAGAACATTAAAATACACACTCTCATATTAAGGCTATACTACAGTGCTAGCTTGAGAAGGCGAGGAATCATAACATACTGCAGCATCTCTAACTGCTCCAGGGCGTTATCCTCGACTCTGACTACATTCTCTTCACACATGTCCAAAAAAGGGTATCCTTTAACTGCCATGGCTCGAGGATGAGCAAAGACGGAGTGGCTTGGCTCGCTCGCTATACATGCCACTTACCAATCATTACACATTCTGGGGTCTGATTACAGGGGTATTTGGACAGATGTTATAGTTTGTTCTTGTGTTGTGTATTATGTGTTGTGCAAATGCTCCCTGATGAGTTTACTTACATCTTCCGTATCCTTTACTCGCAGGATCTGTTCTCGGAGATCCTGCAGGTCGTTAAACGTGGACTGCGCTGTGATGGAGTAGACCAGTGCGAAGCCCTGGCCGTTCTTCATGTACAGGTCTCTCATCGCCGTGAACTGCTCCTGTTACAGGAAAAGAAAAAAAAACTGTATATAAACCACTTTGAAAGCCATTTTAGAAGTTTAAGGGATCAGTCTAGAACATTCTCCAGTTCTGAGCCTTCAGTGTAATGATGACTGATAAAATTCCTTTAACACTGCATTCCATTTACAAATGTATATAAATACTGAAATATTATGAGCCTAACATTTACTGTCAAAGAATAAATAAATAGAAATATTATACTCGTCGGGGGGGCACGGGGGGGGGTGGCTTAGTGGTTAGCATGTTTGCCTCACACCTCCAGGGTTGGGGGTTCGATTCCCGCCTCCGCCGTGTGTGTGTGGAGTTTGCATGTTCTCCCCGTGCCTCGGGGGTTTCCTCCGGGTACTCCAGTTTCCTCCCCCATTCCAAAGACATGCATGGTAGGTTGATTGGCATCTCTAAATTGTCCGTAGTGTGTGATTGCGTGAGTGAATGAGAGTGTGTGTGTGTGCCCTGCGATGGGTTGGCACTCCGTCCAGGGTGTATCCTGCCTTGATGCCCAATGACGCCTGAGATAGGCACAGGCTCCCCGTGACCCGAGTGTAGTTCGGATAAGCGGTAGACAATGAATGAATTATACTCATCATATACACTCAGATTAGGTCTGGTTTATTTATCCACAGTAATTTCCTGTCATTTATTCTGTACCCTTTTTTATTCAAATGGCTAAATCCAAAATGGCTTCCTGTTCACTACATAGGCTCACTACATAGTGTACAACATAAGTAGCACACTAAATCCCCAGTACTCATGCATAATGTTTAGAATACACTTCAGGCAATGAAAGTAGATAATGGGATGTTCAACTTTTAACTGGTTTCTGATTAGGATCACAGGTTCGAGTCCTATAGCTATCCGTGCTTAGTTGTGCTTTCTGGGTGGGAGGGGCTCAAGCACTGGCATTGGTCTCTTTCCTGTCAATCACAGTGAAACTAATGATAGGCTTCGGAGTTTAAATAAGCAGAAAAGAGCAGATAGCACTTTCTTCAGTCCTGTGACACAGCAGTTCTAAAAGATGGCCTTAGATGGCTTTACATGTCTAAGAGGAAACCCAGGATAGCCTTCCTGGTTGGTGGCTGTTGTGTGATAGGAGAGAGCTGGACGGTGCGTGGGACTTGGCCAAAAGGCAAAATATTTAAGAAAATCTATAGTCTATAGAAGAATGTGCATAGATTTGTTACATAACAAATTTGTATCACCATGAAGAGGGCTGGTTAATACAATGTGATGATAATATTGTGAAATTGTGTGTCAGTATTTTCATTTTTACAAACTCTAAAACCTTTAATTTGGCACTGAATTTTAAACCTTTCCTTTTTATAGTTAAGATATTCTGGACCCTAGAGGGACTAGAAGACTCTTGAATGCTGTTCTAAATAATTATTTTAAATAATTTCCAGTGATCCCTCCATCAAAAAGAGAGCTTGTTTTATTATATAAAACTAAGTCAGTGAAACATCTCTCTACTACCAGAATGAAGCCTTACCATGGCTAATAATTTACCACTTTCACCTCCTTTTAGATGAGTACACAGTGAAGGAAGTGCTGCTGTGTAGGATATTCATACGTTTAGCCCCATTTCCTGCACTAATGTCACCCCAGTAGACTTCAGCTCCATGTGGTTGAGAGTCATTACTCTGAGCTGACCACATCCGCTAAACAAAAAACTGCTGAAATTCGTTTTTGGCGAAATGAAGAAGCCAGAATGGAGCTCGGTGCCACTTACTGTGCCGGCTGTATCCAGAATCTCCAGCATGCACTGCTGCCCATCCACTTCCACTTGCTGAACGGAGAAAAAAGGGAAGAGAAAGTTAATGGCACGTTAGAGAAAAAAGAAAATAGGAAAGAAATCAAGCCTTAAGTAGTGAGCAGAGACGCACAAACTACCTTTCTGTACGAGTCTTCTATTGTGGGATCATACTTCTCGACAAAGATGCCCTGGACAAACTGTACTGTCTGTGAAACACAAGAAAAACAAAGTTAATAAAAAAAATATGAAACGTCATCAGTCAGAACACAAACCCTCTTTCGGTTTTTAATCCCAGGCTGGGAAAGGTTTTCTAAACGGAATAAAAAGTGCTTGCGGATGCGATGTTACAGGAACGCGATCAATAATGGAGTGGAGTGATGAAACAGGCTTAATGTTCCAACAACAGCACATCCTGAAGCGTTGCATTCCTCCTACATCACAGCGACTTACTAACGATTACAATTTTATATTTATTAAAGAAAAACTTTCTAACTGCTTACAGTCCACACATATATACACACATATATATATATACACACACCGATCAGGCTTAACATTATGAGCACTGGGAGGTGAAGTGAATAAGACTGATGATCTCCTCATCATGGCACCTGTTAGTGGGTGGGATATATTAGGCAGCAAGTGAACATTTTGTCCTCAATGTTGATGTGTTAGAAGCCGGAAAAATTGACAAGCGTAAGGATTTGAGCGAGTTTGACGAAGGGCCAAATTGTGATGGCTAGACCACTGGATCAGAACATCTCCAAAACTGCAGCTCTTGTGGGGTGTTCCCGGTCTGCAGTGGTCAGTATCTATCAAAAGTGGAAGGAACAGTGGTGAGCCGGCAACAGGGTCATGGGCGGCCAAGGCTCATTGATGCACGTGGGGAGAAAAGGCTGGCCCGCGTGGTCCGATCCAACAGACGAGCTATTGTTGCTCAAACTGCTGAAAAAATTAATGCTGGTTCTGATAGAAACGTGTCAGAATACATAGTGCATGACGGGTCAGGGCGGTTTCGGCAGTAAAAGGGGGACCAACACAATATTAGGCAGGTGGTCATGCCTGATTGGCGTATATAGCCTACATTTATATGTATATATTTAAAGTTTACACTTTAATGTGGTGAAAAACATTCTTGATATCACTTATGCTACAGCAGCTGTAAATAGTCCCTCCAGGATTTCATGTATTTGCAATCATAGAGAAAAAAAAAAAAATCAAGCAAACTACGAGGTTGAAAATGACGGACTTCTGACCGACGAATCACCGCTTAGGATATAATGTAGCATTACTATACATTATACATAAACGTTTTATCTGACATTTCAAACCTCTACCAAATCCATATCCATTACGCGACATTTCCTTGTTACGTGCCGCTCCATGGGGCTACCGTTTAGCTAGCTGTTTTTCACTCTCTCATTAAAACTTCACTCTAATGACCTAAATTAATCATGAATCGGCCATGCGGTTACTGGAAAATAATCAGCTTCATGGTGGGAACAGTAATTCTGTTCCGCATCAAGCAGCGTGGTTGATTATTTTCCTTTAACAGCATGCCGCAGTGTGTTTTACTCACCAGTGCGGACTTGCCCACACCTCCAGAGCCCAACACCACAAGCTTGTATTCACGCATGGCAGGATCACGTCACCAATCAGCTCAGCGGTCTGGAAGAGACGAGAGACAGAGAAGACTGAGATCAGGAAACGTGTTTGTGTGTGTGTGTGTGTGTGAGATCACTGTGGGATCGTCCTGGAGCAGAGCCCAGGGGTGGGGAAGAGTGTGAGCATGATCTCGCAAACACAAAGCAGCTGTGGATTTGAGGGCAGAGACGTGCGGAGCGGTCTTGTCCCTATTACATCACTTCATTAACAGCTCATAACTGCTCATATCACGCTGACTGGAACTCCAACGTTGATGGCCCAGAGCTCTGGACGTAAAGCACAACGAGTGCAAAAACTCGTACCAGGTTTAACCGGGTGTACTGAAGGAAGCTTGAAGTTAATATTTAAGTGACCTTCTCTTGAATAACAATATGAGGATAAGGCCAAAGCTGCAACAGTAAGATTCCATCTTTCTTCCAATTCTTCCATCTTTGGACTTTTGTGTGTTCAAAAAACATGCAATTGGGAAAGTGTGAAGAGGACAACATGGTGGCTGAGAGGGAAAATAAATCAGCAGGATTTTCCAGGTGCTGCGATCTGAGAATATTTCAATCACTGCAAATTTATTTCTGTGTAGCTTGATCGCATTCTTGTACTTCCAGGTTGACTTTTCACTTCTCTACTCTAGTGATATATTGATAACTGCTGGCTCTCATTCATGATATAAGAAGCATAATCATACATTATACTGCCAAAAGTTTTGGGACATCTGCCTTCACATGAATCTCTGCAGGCCAGTCAAGTTCCTCCACACCAAACTCGCTCATCCATGTCTTTATGGAGGTTGCTTTGTGCACTGGTGTGCAGTCATGTTGGAACAGGAAGGGGTCATCCCCAAACTGTTCCCACAAAGTTAGGAGCATGAAATTGTCCAAAATGTCTTGGTATGCTGAAGCATTAAGAGTTCCTTTCACTGGAACTAGGGGGCCGAGCCCAACCCCTGAAAAACGACACCTGGATTCAATGATTTGTATGGGTGTCCCAAAACTTTTGGTAATATAGTGTATTTTTCCTACACAAAACTCTCATAAATCCAGTTTGGTTTCTGTAACTGATCTAATAGATACATGCACATTATTATCAAATGCAAGCTGAATATAAATCAGAGCAGCGTCCACGCGCTCACTCACGCCCGTTAAAGCGAGTATGAGTGAGAAATACTTTTTCCATGTAAGGCTGGAGAGCAGGGAGAGGCCGGCTGCTGCGAGGCTCCGTTAACACACTCCCTTTAGGGAGAGCGAAGCCGCTCCTATTCTCACATTTCGTTTGAAATCGTTTATTTTAAGGATCATACAATGCACTGTCCTATAAAGTCAGCTAATGGAGTTGATTTGAAGTGAGCACTAAATAAAGGTGATTCTAATAACATCAAGTGTTAGGCTGTATGTGCTTTCCCAAAATAATTTAAGTCAATAAGAAGGTCGGAGGTCAGCAGAAAGAGCATGTGTTGGAGCACTGCCAACTCTGACAGCCAAACCAAACAGCTTTTGTTTTAAACTAATCTTGAGTTTCCTGCCCATTTTCTCCTAAAAACAACACGCTTGGCCACAAATTCTGAAAGACTTTCCAAAGACAATACGATCACCGATGATAGCGCTCGGCCCACAAATTTCAGCAATGCTCTGGCGCACGAGGGGGAATCATCGGTTTCGCAAAGGAAGGAGGCTGTAACGGAGCTCGACCGCCCACTGACCACCTGCAAGGTAACGCTGTGAACAAAGACAGCTGATGACAAAGAAGCGTGAGAAATTTATGCACTGGTGCTCATCACCAGTGTCCAGACACTCAAATTTGATCTAGGTTTGTTTGGGGGCGGGGCCTATTAATACGGTAGGTTTGCTTTCACACAGAATTCATTCTGATCTGCAATTCCATACGTCACGAATGTTTGCAAAATGGTGATCTGTTTTCTGGTTTAAGTGTTGAACTTGGATGCAGAATGTCACTGTCACATGTCACTGTGCAGAACATGTCACTAGCCACGCAGAAGGGCACAAGATGTGCATTTTGCACACTGCTTAAAGAACAAGAAGTCTGACTTGTTATATCGGTCACCATAACGACATTTCCTCTGGAATCACAAAAGCAGAAGCAGTAAAGTAGTGTGACAAAGTGGACCAGGTTACACGACATGCAGCACGGAGACCAGTTATCTTCAACACCTGACCCGGATTGTACCACGGCTCGGCTGAAGCAAAGCCCCAGTCCGCTGTTTTCAATAGGAGCAGGGATTGGCTTGATTTGGAGTCTGGGAAAAAGCGAGTCCGAAAATAATGGGAATGTGGTAGCTTAGTGGTTAAGGTGTTAAGCTACTGATCAGAAGGTTGTCAGTTCGAATCCCAGGTCCACCAGGCTGCCACTACAGGGCCCCTTAAACCTCAATTGCCCAGTTCTATAAAAATTGTAAGTCGCTCTGGATAAAGACGTCTTCCAAGTGCCAGAAATGTAAATGAAAATGACAACATCCACCAATAGGACTTTGTGTCAAAAAAAACCCCTCCTAAGTACATCTGACTTGTGCTCGTTTACACGAGACCGT
Organism: Hemibagrus guttatus; assembly: GCA_033459395.1. Classification (NCBI taxonomy): domain Eukaryota; kingdom Metazoa; phylum Chordata; class Actinopteri; order Siluriformes; family Bagridae; genus Hemibagrus; species Hemibagrus guttatus. The sequence continues at coordinate 3,770,825 of JAUCMX010000023.1, forward strand.
TTTTTTTTGCAGGAGTCTTCCTGTTTTTGAGGTTTACCTGTTTGTTTTGTGGTAAACCCTCTGTATTTACTCTGGTGATGTCTTCTCTTGATTGTTGACTTTGACATGGACGTACACCTGTGGAGGGTTTTCTTCATCTGACCGACTGTTGTGAATGAGTTTTACTTCATCAAGGAAAGAATTCTTCAGGCATCGAACACTGTTGGTCCAATTCACAAGCGTTTGATGTTCCTGAGCTCATTAGCGCCGTTTGTTCCTTAGAAGAATGTACCAAATAGTTGATTTGGGCACGGTGAATGTTTTTTCAAAACATTCAACCCCCCCAGAGATAACAGCAATAAATTCCAAACGCAAACACTACACTTGAAATCAGCTCTGGAGCTCATGAGTGAAATAATGAAGAGACGAGCGAGGAAGCGGCCAACTGTCTGATAATTTCTGTTCCCTTAAAATGGCGAGGACTAGAGATACATACTGTTATAATTCAACACCGTGCCTCGAATATGGATTTATATACACTATATTGCCAAAAGTTTTGGGACACTCCAAATCATTGAATTCAGGTGTTGTTTTTCAGGGGTTGGGCTTGACCTCAACCCCACAGAACACCTTTGGGAAGAATTGGAGCGGAGACTGCGAGCCAGGCCTTCTCGTCCAACGTCGGTGCCGCACAAATGCGCTTCAAGAGGAATGGTTTAAACACACTCCTAAACCTTGTGGAAAGCCTTTCCAGAAGAGTTGGAGCTGTTATAGCGGCAAAGGACGGGCCAAGTCTATAATAAATTCATGTGCATCAGATGGTCCAAAACTTTTGATAATCCACATTAAAGCTGAGTCATTTCATCTCTAATATATACACTGTAGTAAAAGTAAAAACACTACCACCATCACCTCACATAACACTAAACCCGAGAACTTCTCCCCTGCAAACATTAGCTTCTATTGTTATCATTTGTTCTCTTTTTGTTTTTATTAACTAAAAACAGTCTGTTGAACCGATCGCTGATGGCTGCTAGTCCGCTTCCTCTAAAAATTTCTTCCTCATAGCATTTCAGAGAATTTGTTCACCCCTCCCCATCAAGACTTTTAGATGGAATTTATTAATTATGACATGTGATTGAATGATAGAAATAAGCGTATCGCTTATTCCCTCGCTGTTTGATGGCATGCTGGTTTAAAAGGTCAGAAATTCTCAGTAACCTCATCAGCAAAACATTTACTGTAACCTTGCCTACGTGTATAGAAAGATAAATCTATGGGCCCCCCCACCACAGAAATAAAAAAATTAAAAATAAACCAAACTTAAAAGGCTGAATAATATAATATACAACCATAAAATATTAGTTTAAAAAAATATATTAAAAATATATAAATAATATGAAAAAATATACAATAATCTGAAATGTACCGATGATTAAAAGAAAGGGAAGAAAAAAAAAACCAAAAAAAAAAACCCAAGAGCTGGGAAATCAACTGTCGATTTTGGATTTCCCCCGAAAAGTTTCCACTGAGTCAGTCTGATTTTGTCCTGATGTGTCAATTAGAGAAACAACCAAGCCAGCGATGTGTCAGAGTCCTTAAGTCAGCCGAAACCCTGAGGTCTACATTCTAGAAACATGGTTGCGTTTCCATTTTTCTTTTTCCTTTTTAAAGCGACAGAAGAGGCGTATTTCATCACCCTGTGACTTACGTGCACATGGGATCTCATGCCTTTTGCTCATGCTCATGACTCGAAATCTTCTCTTAGTCTGATGTTAAGGCTATCTGGGTCTACTTGCGAGGATTTCGCCCACTGGATGGTGTAATAAATGCAAACTCTTTCCATTCCTGTCAGTAGAAGTGGACCTAAATGCTGCCTAAAATCAGTTCATAAACTGAAAGTAAACCACGTGTGGAGCACATTTTATATATGCCACTGTGAGAGGGTTGTCGGGGGTGCCAGTACTTTTGTCAACGAAGAAAGGAAAGCTTATTGATGCTGATACAGTGAAAGGTTATTTTTCCTACTGGAGATTTCTGCCATTTAGCAGACACCCTTATCCAGAGCCACAATTTATACAACTAAGCAATTAAGGGTCTTGCTCAGGGGCCCATTGGTGGAGATGGGATTTGAACTCACGACCTTCTGATTTCTTTTTTCTTTCTTTCTCCTCTCATTTTCTCTTTCTTCACTCTCTCACATCCTCTCTCTCGTGTCCTTTCTTTCTATCGCTTTCTTAATTCTCTCTCTCTTCACTCACTCATGTCCTTTGTTTCTTTTTTCCTTCTCTCTCTCATGTCCTTTCTTTCTTTCTTCACTCATTTTCTTTGTTTCTTTCTCTCTCTTTCTTTATTCACTCATTTTCTTTCTTTCTTCTCTCATTTTCTCTTTTTTCTTTCTTTCTTCACTCTCTCATGTCCCCTCTCTCTCTCTCATGTCCTTTCTTTCTTTCTTTCTTTCTCTCTCTTTATTCACTCATTTTCTTTCTTTCTTCACTCTCTCATGTCCTCTCTCTCGTGTCCTTTCTTTCTTCACTCTCTCATGTCCTCTCTCTCGTGTCCTTTCTTTCTTCACTCTCTCTTCTCTCATTTTCTCTTTCTTCCTTCCTTCACTCTCTCATGTTCTTTCTTTCTCTCTCATGTCCTTTCTTTCCTCCCTCATTTCCTCTTTTTTCTTTCTTTCTTCACTCTCTCATGTCCTTTCTTTCTTCACTCTCTCTTCTCTCATTTTCTCTTTCTTCCTTCCTTCACTCTCTCATGTTCTTTCTTTCTCTCTCATGTCCTTTCTTTCCTCCCTCATTTCCTCTTTTTTCTTTCTTTCTTCACTCTCTCATGTCCTTTCTTTCCTCTCTCATTTTCTTTCTTTCTCTCTCTCTCCCTGTCCATGCTTATATAACATTGATGTGTCAGGAAGTTTTCTTCAGAACAAAACTGCTTTTCTGTGTCAAATGATCAGCTGAGATTATTTCTCTCGTTAGTTTTAAAAGAGACTGAGAGAAGAAGTTAAACCCTGGTGATGGTACGAGTGTTTATAGCTGCTGTAATGCAAGTGCAAACAGGAACTAGATTTGTGGATATTTCTGAGCAAAAAAAAAAAAAAAAAAGTAATGTAACTATAAATAGATTAAAAAAAAAGTATGATGTGTCATATGAAAAATAAAAATCCCCTCGTGGTAGATTGCTCAGATATTCATGACGTGTTTTTACAGGAAAATAATCAGATTGTCATAAGAGTATCTCTGCTGTTGATTAATTTCCTATAAACGCATGACAGTTTTATTCCTTAATTAATCTGTTCAGCAAACTATGATAGGGTCTGATACTGAGAGTCAGAGCTGGACCATTTCTAAAACATCAACAGGTGACTGATGATCTTAAAAATGTGAGACAGAAAGAAAGCTAATGTCTGACAGCTCCATGTCGTCCAAGTTAGATAAGTGTCCAAGAGCAGAGGATCAACTTCCGGTTTATTTAAACGAACTCAGTCGGATTAGGGCGAAATGTTCAGTGCGGAAAAAAAACATCGAATATTAAACATTTTAGAGACTTAACTAGCAAAACAGCACAGCTATGAATAACTTAGAGCTACTAAAACAGCTAACTACAGTCTGTTTAACATCTCAACAAAAGAAGGCATTCAGATTACAGAAAAAGATTCCAGCAATTGAATCCTCTGAAGTAATGCAAGCTAAGGCGAATTAGTTAGTTAGTAAGTTAGCTAGTTAGCTTTACCTACCCTGCTATCCAGCCCAGAATTCTCCTCTTCTCAGATTAAGCCGTATAAAAATTATTCCTTACTATAAAGACGTGACTCATTCCATATATATAAAACAAAAAGGGTTTTTTAAAATATATATATTTTTAAAAAAACAGCAGAAGTGTTTTAAATGAAATTTCTACACAAAGCAGCTCCGCTCTCCGAAAGCCGTCTGTCACACTCAGCGACTCTAACGGTCCTTTTAGCCGACATTAAACCTCACCACTTCCGGTACTGCGGAATTCTGGGAGTCCGTGCCTGAAATATAGCGCTGTGCACTACACAGTGCCCTTAGAAATGTCCCGATGCATTATGGGGATTCGGAGGGGAAGCATGTAGCGTGTTGGTGATGGTTTGTGGAATGTAAAGGTGAGGGTCGTGCTGTTCCAGGAAAATAATCGGCGGTGTGGTGACGAGGTGGAGTTATTGTCAGGCTCTAACACCTCAAAGCTGACTTCCAGTTACTGCGCATGCCTGAAGTGTTTTATTCCTCTTACACCACAGCCACCAAGAATTAAAAATAATTACGTGTTATTTATTTAAAAAAAAAAAAAACGATGCATATTTCCCTTAGTTACACTGAATCTTTACCAATTCTGCAGGACAAGTTCTTTTTTTCTTTCTTTCTTTCTTTCTTTCTTTCTTTCTTTCTTTCTTTCTTTCTTTCTTTTTCTCTTTCTTTCCTTCTTTCTCTCTCTCATGTTCTTTCTTTCCTGCTTTCTTTCTTTGTCTCTCTCTCTCTGTCTTTCTCTCATGTTCGTTCTTTCTTTCTTTCTCTCTCTCTCTCTCTATCTCTCTCTCCCATGTCCTTTCTTTCTTTCTTTCTTTCTTTCTTTCTTTCTTTCTTTCTTTCTTTCTTTCTCTCTCTATCTCTCTCTCCCATGTCCTTTCTTTCTTTCTTTCTTTCTTTCTTTCTTTCTTTCTTTCTTTCTTTCTTTCTTTCTTTCTTTCTTTCTTTCTCTCTCTCATGTCCTTTCTTTCTTTCTTTCTTTCTTTCTTTCTTTCTTTCTTTCTTTCTTTCTTTCTTTCTTTCTTTCGTTCTTTCTCTCTCTATCTCTCTCTCCCATGTTCTTTCTTTCTTTCTTTCTTTCGTTCTTTCTCTCTCTATCTCTCTCTCCCATGTCCTTTCTTTCTTTCTTTCTCTCTCTCTCTCATGTCCTTTCTTTCTTTCTTTCGTTCGTTCTCTCTCTCATGTCCTTTCTATCTTTCTTTCCTTCTCCCTCATTTCTCTCTCTCTTTCTCTCTCTCGTGTCCTTTCTTTCTCTCTCTTGTGTCCTTTCTTTCGTTATCTCTCTCTCATGTCCTTTCTATCTTTTTCTTTCCTTCTCCCTCATTTCTCTCTCTCTTTCTCTCTCTCATGTCCTTTCTTTCTTTCTTTCTCTCATGTCCTTTCTTTCTTTCTTTCGTTCGTTCTCTCTCTCTCATGTCCTTTCTATCTTTCTTTCCTTCTCCCTCATTTCTCTCTCTCTTGTCCTTTCTTTCTCTCTCTTGTGTCCTTTCTTTCTTTCGTTATCTCTCTCTCATGTCCTTTCTATCTTTCTTTCCTTCTCCCTCATTTCTCTCTCTCTTTCTCTCTCTCATGTCCTTTCTTTCTTTCTTTCTTTCTTTCTTTCTTTCTCTTGTGTGCTTTCTTTCTTTCTTTCTTTCTTTCTTTGTTTTTCTCTCTCTCTTTCTCTCTCGTGTCCTTTCTTTCTTTCTCTCTCTCACGCTCTCTCGTGTCCTTTCTTTGTTTCTGTCTCTCTTGTTCTTGCTATCTTTCTTTCCTTCTCCCTCATTTCTCTCTCTCTTTCTCTCTCTCTCTCGTGTCCTTTCTTTCTCTCTCTCGTGTCTTCTTTCTTTCTTTCTTTCATTCTCTCTCTCTCACTCTCTCATGTCTTCTTTCTTTCTTTCTTTCTTTCTTTCTTTCTCTCTCATGTCCTTTCTCTCTCTCTCTCTCTCTCTCTCTCTCTCTCTCACTCTCTCGTGTCTTCTTTCTTTGTTTGTTTTTCTCTCTCTCGTGTCCTTTCTTTCTTTCTTTCTTTCTTTCTTTCTTTCTTTCTTTCTTTCTTTCTTTCTAGAGTAACAGCTGGCACACATGTTGCATCAGGTCAGGACTGCATCACACTTTAATACTTTCATTAGCGTCGCTTTTTTTTTTTCTCATGACTTTTATTTTGACCATTTCAGCGCGTGCTCGGAATGCTAGGTTTCAGAACACGGTCCTAAACAGCACACTAGCGTACTAAAAAGTGCGATAAGACCCTACGTCACTGCTGCTGGAGCGACCCGAATGCGCACTATTTCTTCATACTACTTAGTAGGCTAGTATGCAGCCTGCGCTTGTTGGTCAAAACAAGTGTGTGGAAGATGGCGACGGACGGAGGCACTGACAGCGGCTCGCACAGCATGGATAAAAGCATAACCCTTCCTCCGGATGAAATCTTTCGGAATTTGGAAAATGCCAAGAGGTTCGCGATAGATATAGGTATTTAACTGAATTCTTTTATGTACTTTTCTGTAAAAAATTTTTTGCCACTTGCTAGCTGCTCGGTGACTAGCTGAAGGTTAGCTAACGTTACAGAACTTGACAGTTAGAGCCAAAGCTTTTTTTTAATGCCTAATAAAATACTCACTTATGTCCACTTCATATTGTTGAAATTTAATAATAATAACCTATTTATTTGAGATATTTGTTCGGTTAATAAAGCATGTCCTTTAACGTTAGCTAGCTAGTCTTGTGAGTTGTATGAGAATATGTAATAAAAAAAAAGAAAGAAAACTTTACTTTGAAATGTATTAAGCATTTCTTTTACAGGAAACAATTGTGATGTGTGTAGATTTTGGTGGTCATTTAGTGGTCGGTGGTGTGTTTTTTTTTTTTTTTTTTTTTTTTTTTGCTATTCCTGTGAGAGGTTGGTGGTTTTGTCCCGCGCTGACGTCACGGGGCGACACCTCCAGCGCAGTTACAATGGAAACGGATTTAAAGCGTCTTAAGAGCAAGAGCTTCCAGGGGATGAAGTAGCAGAGACGTTGGTCAGAATGTCCCAGAATGCATTGCGGCTTGTAATTCATGTGGTCTCTGTGGTGGATAAACAGATACTCTTTTGAGTCAGTTACCTTTTTTTTCCCCCTCTGTAAGATCCCACCTTATCCTTTTAGCATTAGAGAACATTCTGGAATTTTCTGAATTTTGTCTTAAATACTCGTGAAATTTGTTATATCCTAATTAAAGATCAGGTAACATTTGGGCATTGTTATAATGGGAAATTAATTAGAAAGACGCTCGTTAAAGTCCCCATGAATAAAACCAAAGTTTTATGGTTTCTGTATGTTATCTGTAAGGTTATATACACTATATTGCCAGAAGTTTTGGGACACCCCTCCAAATCATTGAATTCAGGTGGTGTTTTTTAGGGGTTGGGTTCGGCCCCTTAGTTCCAGTGAAAGGAACTCTTAATGCTTCAGCATGCCAAGACATTTTGGACAATTCCATGCTCACAATTTTGTGGGAACAGTTTGGGGATGACCCCTTCCTGTTCCAACATGACTGCACACCAGTGCACAAAGCAAGGTCCATAAAGACATGGATGAGTGAGTTTGGTGTGGAGGAACTTGACTGTCCTGCACAGAGTCCTGACCTCAACCCCATAGAACACCTTTGGAATGAATTAGAGCAGAGACTGCGAGCCAGGCCTTCTCGTCCAACATCAGTGCCTGACCTCACAAATGCGCTTCTGGAGGAATGGTCAAAAATTCCCATAAACACACTCCCAAACCTTGTGGAAAGTCTTCCCAGAACAGTTGAAGCTGTTGTAGCTGCAAAGGGCGGACCAACTCTGTATTACATTCATGTGCATGTAAAGGCAGACGTCCCAAAACTTTTGGAAATATACGTGTATAAGCTCCAAAACAATGTAACAATGTTGAGAAGATACATGATATATTTGATGACTTCATTCTACTCTGCAGATTTTCTATCCAATCAAAAGCTCTCTAGAATCTCAAGTGTCCCGCCCCCTCAGCCCTCAGCTTCAGATGTCACACCCTTGAACCGTTGGCACACAAATTGGAAGAACTTCAGGAAGTCATCATCTGATTGGTTGAATATTACAGGATTTCCCGGAGTCATGTTTTTTTTTACGGTCCATCTGGAAACAAAGCCATCGTGACGCTCTACTTCCTTCATAGAAGGAAGAAGCCATCTTGTTTACAACTGAGACAATGAGCGTTTATAAGGATCAGATAAACACTGGATTTTCCAAATGATGTGACTTTCTTAAATGAACGATCTTGCGGTTGCATGACGGTCTGTTTTTTTAAAGGACATTGACCCCTAAATATGACGCTGAACAAAAAGACCAGTGATTGGTTGATTTACGTGTCAGTCAGATGCCTTCTTGGGTGGTCCTTAGCCAATAAAAAAAATTCTGCTGTCAGTCTGAAGCTCTGGCAGGTGAGACTAAGTACGGCTTAGCCTGGGCTGAGGGGTGAGGTAAGCTAAATGTGATTGGCTGTTTAAAAAGGGGGCCACTTGATATGCCCTGATCATACTCTGACTTTCTGTTTCAGTGTAAATTACATCAACACGTCCAGTAATGCTGCACATTTCCAGGCTATTTGCTTTAAATTTCAGTCCAGTGAGCGAAAATACGCAGAACTCTCATTAAGAGAGAAAGGTCATGCTTAGAAAACTCCATGATTATTAGGAAAAGTTACAAAATTTGTATCATACAAGCAGCCTGACTTAACACAAAGTCAGCTGAAGACATTTTTTAATAATCCCACTTCTATGTAGAATCCTCATCCCAAACTATATTTTTACAACATTATGAAAATCCCTGTCCCTTCACCTCACACACTTCCCATCTGGAACAATAATTTCCCATCAGCTGGGAATAATTTCCAATCTGGACTTCTTATAAACATCTTTTCTGGATGTTTGTGTGTTAGGTATAGGTCCCAAATGAGGTACTACACACTTACACTATGGACTGTGTACTCTATCCTTTAGAGCAGGGGTCCCAAATCTTATCCGCAAAGAGCCGGTGTGAGTGCAGGTTTTCAATCCAACCGAGCAGATGCCACACCTGAGTCTACAGAAAGTCGAGGTCAGTTGATTAAACAGGTGGAATCAGGTGTCCTGCTTGTTTGACATGAAAACCTGCACTTATCTGGCCATTTGCGGATAATATTTGCGAACCCTGGTCTAGTGTACGAGTTCAGAGAGGTTGTGTCTTCTTGAAAGTCGACAACAAATGACGTCAATCTCACATAAAGCGACGCTGCTACAGTACGCTTTAGCAGAATACAGTACATTTTTAAAATGTTAAAAATAAATGGCACAACATGGGCTCATTTAAAAGACTTTTGAAGGACGTCTCCTCCAGCGGTGTCGTCGGCCATCTTGAAAATATTTCTCATCCAGCATCAGCACCTGGTAGCCCTGCCACTCTTCTGCTATGTAAGCAAAGCTGCGAGTGCTGAGTGCATGAAGTATCCAACATTCCACAATTGGGACTAATAATAGAGTCTGTGGATAATGTTGTATACTCTGGGGACATTTTAGCTTGTTATAGGCTTTGTTCTATTTTGTTAGCTTTGTTCTGTTCCCTGGCTTGTTCTCCTGGCTTGTTGATATTGTGTTCTTACTGGCATAATACAAAAAGCAACTTGTAATTCCCCACCTATAACTGGTAGAAAGCCCGCTGAGAGCCCATAGCGTTTATATGAATTTATGTTCACATTAGAGTGACAGTATTGTTCCTTTAACAGGTGGCTCGCTGACAAAATTGGCGTATTACTCCACTGTACAGCACAAAGTAGCCAAAGTGAGATCATTTGATCATACGGCCAAGACGAGCATTCAGGTACGATCTCTACACAATCCGAATAGAGGCTCTTCCTGGTATATTAATAGAAGTCTATATGTATATATTATATCTGCTATCTGTTATTACGCCCGCATAGAACGAAGCAGATGGAGAACCGCTGTACGAGATCTCTGTCCAGGAGGAGATCACGGCTCGGCTCCATTTCATCAAGTTCGAGAACCGCTACATCGAAACCTGCCTGGATTTCATCAAAGACCACCTGGTGAACACGGAAACCAAAGTTATCAAGGCTACAGGAGGAGGAGCCTACAAGTTTAAAGACCTGATTGAGAAGAAGTTAAAACTGAAGTACGTGGGAATTAAAATAGAAACACACACACAGCAAGCTGTTAGACAGTGCGTAGAGTTTCTGTAGCTGTTTATTTTCTGTTTCTCATCACAGAGTGGACAAAGAGGACGAGATGACATGTCTTATCAAGGGCTGTAATTTTGTGCTGAAGAACATCCCTCACGAAGCTTTTGTGTACGCCAAGCACGCCGACCCGGAGTTTCGCTTCCAGAACACGCACCCGGACATCTTCCCTTATCTCTTGGTTAATATTGGCTCTGGCGTTTCCATCGTCAAGGTAACGGCTATAATCTCCGCCTCGTGTGGGCTTTAAATGGCATTAAGCTCAGATAAGGGTTAGAAGTGTTCAGGGACACACATGACCGTTTGTACACACACACACACACACACACACACACACACAAACGTATTAAAAAAAGAACGATTTGAATACAAGTTATCCAAACATTCGGTCTTATTCAACAAAACGTTTAGGAAAGCTGTGTTTGTGGAAGCTGCAACATTTTCCTCCAGATTTATAAAAGTTTCAGAAATGCTGATTTATTTTTTTTCATACTCTTGCACAAAAGGGCCGATCTGTCAAGTCTGAAAAAGAGTCAAGTGGAAGGATTTTGGCTCACTTCTATGCCAAAAAATCCATAAAATATTAAATGAATAATAATAATAGTTGAATCAAGTGATGTGTTCGTTTACAGCTCTGCGCAGACAGCCCGGCGCATCCTCTGTTCATACGTCACCATTTCTTTTAGAATTAAATTATTTGTTTTTAATTCATGGGGTTGTGTTTATTTATTTTTTTAAGTGAATTAGGATGAGTTTTGTGTTTTTGATAAAGACTCAATGCACCTCTATAAGTCACTCTGGATAAAGGCTTCTGCTAAAGGCTGTAAACATAAAGGCATGATGGCTTTTGGGAAAGTCTTGCTACTCAAGGATTGCAGTTTTTAAATATGTCAAAGTGATAGAGACAGAACAAATACAAATGCGAGGTGAAAGGCATGAAATGATCTAATATAGAGCTGTGTTTGCATAACATGATGTGATTAATAATTCTACACACTTTCCCACACTGAAGGTGGAATCAGAGGACAAATTCGAGCGCATCGGCGGAAGCTCCATCGGCGGCGGAACATTCTGGGGTCTCGGAGCTTTGCTTACAAAAACCAAGGTTAGCGCATGCTCGTTTTCTGTTGTACGTGGATTCACCGCAGGAGCTAATTTTTTGCCGATTAACCGTTAAATCTTTCTACAGAGATTCGATGAGCTTTTGCAGTTGGCCTCGAAGGGACAGCACACCAGCGTGGACATGTTGGTTAAGGACATTTACGGAGGAGCGTCCCTCTCTTTGGGCCTGCCGGGATACCTTATAGCGAGCAGCTTTGGGAAATCTGCCACCACTGATAAAGGTGACGTGTAGAAAGCAGCAGCATGAGGTTTGGTGTAATAATCATCACAAGGACAGTTTTACTTTCGCAAACAGAGCCCATGACCTTTCACCCAGTTATTAAGCCATGTTCTCATCACTGTTCCAGTTAGGAAATGAAGCAAAAGGTCTTTGTTTCATACAAATACTGAGTTTTAGTGTAGACGAAAATATTTTGACTGTAGCCAATTTTATTTCTTCTCTTTATTCGGTCGTTAAATATATGATTGTTAAGCTTATTTCTAATACTCTTATGTGACATTTTAACCAATAAGGCCACAATAAATAAAATATAAGTTTATTAAACCTATAGATCATTTTTTATTAAACATATTTTACAAAATTCAAGCTTGACATATGTTAAATTTAATATTTAATTATGTATTTAATTTCATATTTTAATGTAATTTTTTTAGCTATTATTGTTATTATAAATTTTTTTTATTTCACATTAATATTGGTGTTAAGTTTCATGTGTAGTTGTTGACGTTCATGCAGCATGCCGTATACGATATATATTTGTTTGTGTGTTTAGAATTCTCCAAAGAAGACATGGCTAAGAGCCTGCTGCACATGATCAGTAACGATATCGGTCAGCTGGCCTGCCTCTACGCCCGACTGCACAACCTCACCCGAGTTTACTTCGGAGGATTCTTCATCAGAGGACACCCAGTGACCATGCACACCATCACCTACAGCATCAATTTCTTCTCTAAGGTACCTAATTTACCATTTCTATTCATTTTAAAACACAGGCACACACACATGTACACATGCTTGGCTCATTTGATACTAGTACAAAAGTTTACATACCCTCAAGACAAACTACATGAGAAGACTTACAGGGCTTCAGTTTTGGGACACCCCATCAAATCATTGAATTCAGATGTTGTTTTTCAGGGGTTCATGGATGAGCGTGTTTGGTGTGGAGGAACTTGACTGGCCTCCACAGAGTCCTGACCTCAACCCCATAGAACACCTTTGGGATGAATTAGAGCGGAGCCAGGCCAAATCTAGGACGTCTGCCTTCACATGCACATGAATGTAATACAGAGTTGTCCCGCCCTTTGCAGCTATAACAGCTTCAACTCTTCTGTGAAGGCTTTCCACAAGGTTTAGGAGTGTGTATATGGGGAATTTTTGACCATTCCTCTAGAAGTGCATTTGTGAGGTCAGGCACTGATGTTGGAGGAGAAGGCCTGACTCGCAGTCTCTGCTCTAATTCATCCCAAAGGTGTACCATGGGGTTGAGGTCAGGACTCTGTGCAGGCCAGTCAAGTTCCTCCACACCAAACTCGCTCATCTATCCCAAAGCTGGGAGCATGAAATTGTCCAAAATGTCTTGGTGTGCTGAAGCATTAAGAGTTCCTTTCACTGGAACTAAGGGGCCAAGCCCAACCCCTGAAAAACAACACCTGAATTCAATGATTTGGAGTGGTGTCCCAAAACGTTTAGCAACACAGTGTATGCTCAATAAGCTCGTATCAACCTGCTTCTCATTTGTTTATTCAAATCAGCCTTATGTAAAGTGAGCTACTGTTGCTCAGATTGCTGAACAAGTTAATGCTGGTTCTGATAGAAAAGTGTCAGAATACACCTACAGGGCTCTTTTGGCAGCAAAAGGGGGACCAACACAATATTAGGCGGGTGGTCATAATGTTATGCCTGGCTGGTATATTTGTATGATGTCAGTTAATGGAAACGTAATATAAAGTATTTTTGCTGTAAAAGTGTTTTATTTCATTTGACATTGCTATGTTTGTTATTCTGTTCCAGAGCAAAGTGCAGGCTTTGTTTCTAAGACATGAAGGATATCTGGGTGCTATCGGGGCTTTTCTGAAGGGTGCAGAAGAAGACAGTAAGTTGTTCAGACACCTGGACTGACATTAATCTCGCTGGATTTATGATCAGTTTCTGTAAGTGAGGTTTATTGTCTCTATTCAGATCCGAATCAGTACAGCTGGGGGGAAAACTACGCCGGCAGTTCCGGCCTCATGAGCGTGTCTCCGGATCTGAATCCCATGCAACGAGCACGAAGCGGCACAGTAAGTCAGCCTTCATACGATCACTGGATCCACACAAAAGTGTCTTCCTCTTCTTTTTGCATTATTATTATCATTAGCGTTCGATTTTTGTAAATTCCATGCCTTTCTTTTGTCTCTCTTGACATCTTTATTTCTTCTCCCATTCATCCATACATCTATCTCTTTCTCTTTTTGTCTTAAATCTGTTCACATCAGTTTCCTGTAAGTACAAATCCTTCGATGAGTGACGCATTTCTGGCTTTACGCTTTTTAAAGAATTGAGTCCTTAATTCTCGTTCTCTGTCTTTTCAGCAGTAGGACATGTTTAGTTGTCTGTGTTGGTGTATAAATTTGTCTTGCCTGTAACTAAAGCAAGCTGTAAAAGTGACTGAAGTGCACTAGAAGTGGATGAGCCCCTTTCTTGAGAATGGCTGCTACAAGAAATGGATATCAACAGGGAGAGTTTTGAGAGCAATATCAGCAAGAGCAATGTAGAGCTTTATTAGAAATACCAAAAAAATTGCTTTTTGATAGATTAAGGAGTACTCTTTTTTTTTTTTTGCACCTGCAGCTTATCTGTAATTAATGTAGAAAAGAATTATAACAGCTTATATATATATATATATATATATATATATATATATATATATATATATATATATATATATATATATATACATTATAGTTAAAATAGAGGTCTAAGGTGGATTAATTCCATGGCATTGTTATTTTATATAGATTTTATATAGATTTTTATATAATATTCTGAATTTTCAGTAAGTGATGCTGTCAAAATGTCTCCCTTCAGTCGTGGTTTTATCATCCAGACTGTGCTGATGCTCTGAATCTAATATTTGTGCTATGATGCTCCTGTCTTTCTCTCTCTCTCTTTCTCTGTGTCATTCTCTCTCTCTGTCTCTCTCTCTCTCGCTCTTGCTCTCTTTCTCTCTGTGTCTCTCTCTCTCTCTGTCTCTCTCTATCTGTCTCTCTCTCTCTCTCTCTTTGTCTCTTTCACTCTCTCTCTGTCTCTCTCTCTGTCTCTCTCTCTCTCTCTCTCTCTCTCTCTCTCCTCATTTCTGCAGTTTGACATGTTGGAGATGGATCGTTTAGAGAGGCAGCTGGTGAACTTGCCGCTCCTACAGGACCCTTCATCTTACATCCCCGACACCGTGGACCTCACAGAGGACGCTCTGGCTAGAGAATACTGGCTTTACTGTTTCGAGGAAGCGCTGGACGGGGTGAGGGTTCACACACATACCTTAAATCTACTGTTAAGTCCAGAGATCTCATTCTATCACAGTGCTGTTTTTGGAAATGATAGTAGGAAGTGTAGGAAGCAATAGTAGGAAGTGCCGTGTTGTTGCAGGAAAGTGAACACTGGGACAGAGTGAAACGGTCCACATGAATCAGCCTGGTCCGTACTTGACACTTGATTTTGCACAGTAACACAAGCACCATTGTTCACATACTCTCTGTGTATTTTGTACACATCTTGACGATTCATAAGCGACAGTCACTTTACGACACGTCAAAGCCAAAACAGTCCAACAATCCTGTCCTTCAGGTTTCCAGATTGAACTGTAAAATGTGTGGCAATTTTATGCATATTGATGTTAAACACACCGAGCAGCTCCATCTCCCTAAAACTTTCCACTGTCATCGTGATCGTTGTCATTGAGTTGCGTGTCGAATCTCTGATAATATGTCAAAAGTCTAACATTTCACAACACATATTCATTTAAACGTGGCTTTTTTATGTGACTCTCAGTAACATTTCAAAATATTAGGATTGAAAACCTCTCTTCTAATTTCTAAAATTTTTTTTGTAAAATAATGAGGAGGAGATTCTGATTTTCTCTCGCAACCCATATGTAATTTTTTTTTTTTTCATGGGACATTTTCAGTAGAAAATGATCGAACATTTAATTAGACTGTCTTTGTATATATTTAATTTTCCTAATAATAAACACCCACAGTGTAGGTTTTTTTTTTGCAGCCCATTAAATAAATTAAACACACATTTTAATGAGTAGGATCTGTTTAATATTTTAATTTAATTATTTTAATATATTTTTCTGGTCACATGACTGGAAATCTCTTATCTCTTATTTGCATACCTGGTGTTAGACCTAAACATCTGTCTTGTGCGACTGTTTCCTTAGACATTGTGTAATAATGTGGTAATTATATAAAAGCTTATACTGTATTAATACTGCGGTAAGTTTAGACAAGTATGTAATACAAGATTGTGTCATTAGGCCGCATCGTTGATGCATAAAATGTAGCTGATTAAAATGACAAAAATACATAACGCAATAATAAATAAGATCATGTAGAAGTACCTAAAGAAACTGCAACTGACCTGTAATAATGCTGAGGATTTCAGAATAAGTAAGCATATTGTATAAAGTGACCTGAATTGGTTTATGCCAGCTCCATTATTTATTTACTTATTTGCACAGGTGGTGAAGCGAGCCGTGGCCAGTCAGAAAGACCAGCCTGAGGCCACAGAGAGGGCAGAGAAGTTCCGCCAGAAATACAGACACAAGCTGCAGACATTACGCCATCAGCCATTGTGAGAACATGTCAAACTTTCAGTCTTACACACACACACAGAATTAGTGTAATGTCTAATAGTACATTTATACACCGATCAGACATAACATTATGAGCAGGTGAAGTGAATAAGACTGATGATCTCCTCATCATGGCACCTGTTAGTGGGTGGCATATATTAGGCAGCAAGTGAACATTTTGTCCTCAAAGTTGATGTGTTAGAAGCAGGAAAAATGGGCAAGTGTAAGGATTTGAGCGAGTTTGACGAAGGGCCAAATTGTGATGGCTAGACCACTGGATCAGAGCATCTCCAAAACTGCAGCTCTTGTGGGGTGTGCCTGGTCTTCAGTGGTCAGTATCTATCAATTGTGGTCCAAGGAAGGAACAGTGGTGAACCGGTGACAGGGTCATGGACGGCCAAGGCTCACTGACATGGGGAGTGAAGGCTGGCCTGTGTGGTCCGAGCCAACAGACGAGCTACTGTTGTTCAGATTGCTGAAGAAGTTAATGCTGGTTCTGATTGAAAAGTGTCAGAATACACAGTGCATGACAGGTCAGGGCTGTTTTGGCAGCAAAAGGGGAACCAACACAATATTAGGCAGGTGGTCATAATGTTATGCCTGATCGGTGTACGTCTACACTTTATACAAATGTCTACTTCAGTTTTAGTTACAGCTCCTAAATTATTATGCAGAATTATGCATAGACATGAATACATTTCATTTGTTCATTCCTGTACAGACTCTGACCTGGCATTTTTTCACTTTTTTCCTTCCTCAAGCGCTTACGGTTCGCTCACTGTTCGGAGTCTGCTCGACACCAGGGAGCATTGTCTGAACGAGTTCAACTTTCCTGATCCCTATTCTAAGGTTTGAATTAAAGTTTGAATGAATAAATAGACAAAGGCAGCTTTAAGTAGTTTGAATATCTTTAAACAAACATAAAGACGAAATAATCCAGAGAGCCTGGCTTAGTGGTTAGCACGTTTGTCTCACACCTCCAGGGTTGGGGGTTCGATTCCCGCCTCCGCCGTGTGTGTGTGTGGAGTTTGCATGTTCTCCCCGTGCCTCGGGGGTTTCCTCCGGGTACTCCGGTTTCCTCCCTCAGTCCGAAGACATGCACTGTAGGTTGATTGGCATTTCCAAATTGTCTGTAGTGTGTGATTGTGTGAGTGAATGAGAGTGTGTGTGCCCTGCGAAAGGTTGGCACTCCGTCCAGGGTGTATCCTGCCTTGATGACCAATGACGCCTGAGATAGGCACAGGCTCCCCGTGACCCGAGAATAGATTGGATAAGCGGTAGACAATGAATGAATGAATCCAGAGAGCCACTCTGGGACTTTAGTAGAGCTGTATTCATGAAATCAGTGTGTGTGTGATTTCATGAATGTTGCATTTTTGCTCTTTTAAGCAATTCAGGACTTTCTTACTCTAACTTATTTGATTGCTTCATTAGTAATGATCGTCTTGATTCAGGCAGACATTTTTGTGGCACACACAATTTTCATTTTCATTTAAAAACTAAATGCACATACGACATAAACAATCTATATTCAGTTTTAACTAAACAGTTTATACCTCAGTGCTGTTGGATTGTAGCTAGTCATACACTATATTGCCAGAGGTTTTGGGACACCACTCCAGATCCCTGAATTCAGGGGTTGGGCTCGGCCCCTTAGTTCCAGTGAAAGGAAATCTTAATGCTTCAGCATACCAAGACATTTTGGACAATTTCATGCTCCCAACTTTGTGGGAACAGTTTGGGGATGACCCCTTCCTCTTCCAACATGACTGCACACCAGTGCACAAAGCAAGGTCCATAAAGACATGGATGAGCGATTTTGGTGTGGAGGAACTTGTCCTGACCTCAACCTGATAGGACACCTTTGGGTCTGACCTCACAAATGCACTTCTAGAGGAATGGTCAAAAATTCCCATAAACACACTCCTAAACCTTGTGGAAAGCCTTCCCAGAAGAGTTGAAGCTGTTATAGCTGCAAAGGGCGGGACAACTCCATATTACATTCATGTGCATGTAAAGGCAGACGTCCCAAAACTTTTGACAATATAGTGTATGTAACGAGAGTTTTATTTAATAATAATGGAAGAAGTCTCCAGCTCCAGTTGATTGTACTATTTATTTATTTTTTTAATCTGAACTCAAAGACAGATAAACGATAACAGGAACTGACTTGTTTTGTAGACCTTCTGCAGTTTATAAAGGGATAAAATGTACTGTTTTTGGTCTGTAATTTAAAAAAAGTTGCGAATCCTCTAAGACCAGTGTTTTCATCAGCTATAATTAACATGACCGTGATAACAACTTAAAGAAGATCGGGTTATGCACAAATAAAATAGCGACACGTGATCGTTATATAACAGGTTATGCTTGCACTACATGACGGACGTCTTCCGTCAATCAGCACGCTTAAGTAATATTTTATTCTTCACTTTAAGTTGTATATTTATTGTTATGCTTTCCGTGCCCACAGATCAAGCAGAAGGAGAACGACATGGCACTGAAGTACTACCAGAAAGTGGTGGAGTCTCTGGAGGAGCTGAGCTGGGAGCAGAAGCAGTTCGCACTGGTCCGAGGCCTGCTGGCGGGCAACGTGTTCGACTGGGGAGCCAAAGCTGTGTCCGAGTGAGCGATATGTAAAAGTATACGAGTGAGAGCAGTGGTGGTTTTTTTTTTTTTTTAAAAAGGGGAATCTTTTAAACATGACAAGTGCAAGTTCTGATCCGTCGACCTGTTTCACAGCATTCTGGAAACCGATCCGCAGTTCGGGTTCGAACAGGCAAAGCAGCAGCTGCAAGGTAAGAAATGAGATTTAACACAGGTGCCGGTTTAATGGCTTTGATTGATTATGAAATGTATTTTTGGTCCAAATGTATGTGTAGTATCTTTATACAGAACTGTGCAAACTCTAAGTCTGCCGTCACAACGAACTCTTGAATGAAGAGTTTCTTAATTCTGTACAAAGTAGGTATGACAGTTCTAAGATACAGGTTGGTCAGTGTCCTGCTAAAACATCTACTTTGGTAATTTTTGTTTCTAACAGAACTTTTACCTTCAATCAGCCACTTTTGGTGCTCTTCATGTACATACGCTATGTTGCCAAAAGTTTTGGGACACCCCTCCAAATCATTAAATTCAGGTGTTCCAAACACTTCCATGCCCACAGGTGTATAAAATCAAGCACCTAGGTATGCAGACCTCTGGAGTGACGAATCACGCTTCTCTGTCTGGCAATGCGATGGACGAGTCTAGGTTTGGTGGTTCCCAGGAGAACGGTACTTGCCTGACTGCATTGTGCCAACGGTAAAGTTTGGTGGAGGTGTTGTATTTCAGGAGTTTGGCTCGGCCCCTTAGGTGCAGTGAAAGGAGCTCTTAATGCTTCAGCATACCAAGATATTTTGGACAATTTCATGCTCCCAACTTTGTGAGAACAGTTTGGGGATGACCCCTTCCTGTTCCAACATCAAACAATCAAAGCAAGGTCCATAAAGACATGGTGGATGATCGAGTTTGGTGTGGAGGAACTTGACTGGCCTGCACAGTCCTGACCTCAACCCGATAGAACCCCTTTGGGATGAATTACACCCCACCACTGCCTGACCCCACAAATGCGCTTCTAGAGGAATGGTCAAAAATTCCCATAAACACACTCCTAAACCTTGTGGAACCTTGTGGAACCTCCCAGAAGAGTTGACGCTGTTATACCTGCAAAGGGCAGACCAACTCCATATTACATTCATGTGCATGTAAAGGCAGATGTCCCAGAACTTTTGGTAATATAGTGTATAATTTGGTCCCTTGAGTCTAGAGATACCGGCTAGAGATAGTCGGGCTTGCCTCCACGCACAGCCTGGGCTCTGGAACCCAACTCCTTGAGAGAGGTTGGACCCTCTTTTTCTCTGGAGTGCCCCATGGAGGCGTCGGGCTGGGGTGGGCTTGCTTATAGCCCCCCAGCTCAGCCGCCATGTGTTGGAGTTTTCCCCGGTAAACGAGAGGGTTGTTTCCCTGCGCCTTCGAGCCGGGGATAGGTGTCTCACTGTTTCGGCTTATGGGCCGAACGGCAGTGTGGAGTCCCCAACCTTCTTGGAGACTCTGCGAGGGGTGCTAGAAGGTGCTCCGACTGGGGACTCCATAGTTTTGCTGGGGGACTCCAACGCCCATGTGGGCAACGACAGTGATACCTGGAGGGGTGTGATTGGGAGGAACGGCCCCCGATCTGAACTCGAGTGGTGTCCTGTTGCTGGACTTCTGTGCTCGTCACAGCCTGTCCATAGCGAACACCATGTTCAAGCATAAGGGTGCCCATCAGTACACGTGGTACCAGGACACCCTAGGCCAGAGATCAATGATCGACCTTGTGGTTGTGTCATCTGACCTCCAGCTGCATGTCTTGGACACTCAGGTGAAGAGAGGGGCGGAGCTGTCAACTGATCACCACCTGGTGGTGAGTTGGATCCGCTTACGGAGGAGGATGCCGGACAGACTTGGCAGACCCAAACGTATTGTGAGGGTCTGTTGGGAACGTCTTGCTGATCCCTCTGTTAGGGGGGTCTTCAACTCCCACCTCCGGGAGAGTTTCATCCAGATCCCGAGGGAGGTTGGGGACATTGAGTCTGAGTGGACCATGTTCTCCTCCTCAATTGTTGACGCAGCCATCCGGAGCTGTGGCCATAAGGTCTCTGGTGCCGGTTGCGGCGGCAATCCCCGAACACAGTGGTGGACACTGGAAGTAAGGGATGCCGTCAAGCTGAAGAAGGAGTCCTATCGAGCCTGGTTAGCTCGGGGGACTCCGGAGGCAGCTGAGGCATACCAGCAGGCCAAGCGAACTGCAGCCCGGGTGGTCTCGGAAGCAAAAACTCGGATCTGGGAGGAGTTCGGTGAGGCCATTGAGAAGGACTATTGGACGGCCTCGGGGAAATTCTGGCAGACCGTTCGACACCTCAGAAGGGGTAAGCAGCTCTCTGCCAACACTGTTTACGGTGGAGGTGGAGAGTTGCTGGCCTCGACTGGGGATATTGTCGGATAGTGGAAAGAATTCTTCGAGGATCTCCTCAATCCCACTGACATGCCTTCTGTAGAGGAACCAGTGGCCGAGGACTCGGAGGTAGATTCATTCATCACCCAAGCTGAGGTCACTGAGGTAGTTCAGCAGCTCCTTGGTGGCAAGGCACTGGGGGTGGATGAGATTTGCCTTGAGTACCTTAAGTCTCTGGATGTTGTGGGGCTGTCTTGGCTGACACGTCTCTGCAACATAGCGTGGTGGTCAGGGACAGTGCCTCTGGACTGGGCGACTGGGGTGGTGGTCCCTCTTTTTAAGAAGGGGGACCGGAGGGTGTGTTCCAACTATAGGGGGATCACACTCCTCAGCCTTCCAGGGAAAGTCTATTCCAGAGTACTGGAGAGGAGAGTCCGACCGTTTAGTCGAACCTTGGATGCAGGAGGAGCAATCCGGTTTTCGTCCTGGTCGTGGAACACTGGACCAGGTCTATACCCTCCACAGGGTGCTCGAGGGTTTGTGGGAGTTTGCCCAACCAGTCCACGTGTTTTGTGGACTTGGAGAAGGTGCTCTGGGAGTACGGGGTTCGTGGCCCTCTGTTAAGGGCTGTTCGGTCTCTATATAACCGGAGCAGGAGCTTGGTTCGCATTGCCAGCTGTAAGTCAGATCTGTTCCCAGTGCATGTTAGACTCCGACAGGGCTGTCCTTTGTCACCGGTTCTGTTCATTGTTTTTATGGACAGAATTTCTAGGTGCAGCCAGGGGCTGGAGGGAGTCCGGTTTGGGGACCACAGGATTTCATCGCTGATTTTTGCAGATGATGTTGTCCTGTTGGCTCTTTCAAGCCTGGACTTACAGCATGCACTGGGGCGTTTTGCTGCTGAGTGTGAAGTGCCCGGGATGAGGGTCAGCACCTCCAAATCTGAGGCCATGGTTCTCGACCGGGAAAAGGTGGCTTGCACCCTTCAGGTTGGAGGGGAGTTCCTTCCTCAAGTGGAGGAGTATCTCGGGGTCTTGTTTACGAGTGAGGGAAGGATGGATCGTGAGATTGACAGATGAATCGGTGCAGCGGCAGAAGTAATGCGGTCTATGTACCGGTCTGTTGTGGATTTACCAGTCAATCTACGTTCCTACTCTCACCTATGGTCATGAGCGCTGGGTCATGACTGAAAGGATAAGATCCCGGATACAAGCGGCCGAAATGAGCTTCCTCCGTAGGGTGGCGGGGTGCTCCCTTAGAGATAGGGTAAGGAGCTCTGTCACCTGGGAGGAGCTCAGAGTAGAGCCGCTGCTCCTCCACATCGAAAGGGGACAGTTGAGGTGGCTCGGGTATCTATTTCGGATGCCTCCGAGACGTCTCCCTGGGGAGGTGTTCCGGGCATGCCCCACTGGGAAGAGGCCCTGGGGAAGACCCAGGACACGCTGGGGAGACTATGTCTCTCAGCTGGCCTGGGAACACCTCGGGGTCTCTCCGGAAGAGCTGGAGAAAGTGTCTGGGGAGAGGGAAGTCTGGGCATCCCTGCTTAGATTGCTGCCCCCGCGACCCGGCTCCGGATAAGCAGAAGACATTGAATGCACGAATGAATGAATAATTGTGTGGTACTTTTAAGGATTAAAAATGAAAGAGTAATTAGTGAAATGGGAAAAAAATTCTTTGTAGCTATCAAGTTTTTTATACACTGTGGATTAGAATTTATATAAATCCATAAATTAACGAAATGCCATTTTCTTTACTTTTTTTTTTTCTTTTTTTTTTTTATATTTTCCAGAGCGTCCTTGGCTCGTAGATGCCTATAACCAATGGATTGAAAGACTGAAGGTGAGGAACCTGCTTTACCACAGATACGTGTGTGGTGTTTGAGGGTTTGTGACATGGAGGCAGGGTTAGAATCCATATGGGGATGTTTATTAGTTAATCCACAAAAGAACAAGCAAAAAATCCAAATCGGAAGATGAGAAAAACAGGCAAACAATCGCAAAGAGCAGAAAAATCCAGAACACGAAATCCAAACTCGGCAACAGTGAAACACAGAAACAGTGTCAATATCGAAGAAAGCAAACGATAAACAAATGGCTCAGAATTGCAGTAAAAACTAACAATACTATGCTCTGATGGTAGCGTGAGCATGGCTTATAAAGTCTATGAACCCGGAAGTAACCGTGAGGGTCCAGCCACTCAATATTCGGGCGATGGCTTTCTCTGGCGGTTGACTTAACAAATCAGACCTTGCCACTGTTTTCAGAAAAGTTCAGAGTGACATCCAGGGCTTTGGGTAAATCGGTTTACAAGCTGTGGAGCAAGTGAAAAAAGGAAACAATGTCCTGGTGGAAAAATGGGTCTTGTTAGTTAGAATAAACTATATTGGCAAAAGTTTTGGGATGTCTGCCTTTACATGCACATAAATGTAATATGGAGTTGTCCCGCCCTTTGCAGGCTGCGGGAGCAGCTTCAACTCTTCTGGGAAGGCTTTCCACAAGGTTTAGGAGTGTGTTTATGGGAATTTTTGACCATTCCTCTAGAAGCGCATTTGTGAGGTCAGGCAATGATGTTGGACGAGAAAGCCTGGCTCGCAGTCTCCGCTCTAATTCCTCCCAAAGGTGTTCTATGGGGTTGAGGTCAGGCCAGTCCAGTTCCTCCACACCAAACTCGCTCATCCATGTCTTTGTGGACCTTGCTTTGTGCACTGGTGTGCAGTCATGTTGGAACAGGAAGGGGTCATCCCCAAACTGTTCCCACAAAGTTGGGAGCATGACATTACCCAAAATGTCTTGGTATGCTGAAGCATTAAGAGCTCCTTTCACTGGGACTAAGGGGCCGAACCCAACCCCTGAAAAACAACACCTGAATTTAGTGATTTGGAGGGGTGTCCCAAAACATTTGGCAATATAGTGTATATTGAATAGAAAATATATCATTTCCTGTATTTCTAACGTAAAAGTCAGTTTTGGGGACTAATATAGTAATGATGTCACACTTCTGCACTTCTGTGGATGCGTTACTGATAAGGTTAGTTAATTAGTTGTGTGTAAATGTTTGCCCCATATTTACAGAAGTATCAGAAAATTTTTGTTTCTTAACAATAAATAACGAGTGCTAAATCTTCCATTTGTGTCTTGTGTGAGGTGCTTTTTTTCAGTTGTAAAAGCACACTTAATAACACACTCTATAGTGAAAGCACGCTCTGTTATCTGTTTCATTAAACCTGCCATATGATTAAACACAATGTCTGTGTTTTTGTGTTACAGGGTCCTCCTCATAAATGTGCGTTGTTTTTCGTAGATAATAGTGGAGTGGACATCATACTAGGTGTTTTCCCCTTTGTAAGAGAACTCCTTATTCGAGGCACAGAGGTGTGTCCCTGATGTACACACACACAGACACTTACTGCAGCTTGGTGTGTACACAAGTCGTATGTGTTCATATCTAGTTAAAATAACAGATTTATCGTCTCTCAGGTTGTTCTTGCGAGTAACTCGAGTCCTGCGCTAAACGACGTAACTAACAGCGAGCTGCAGATCGTCACAGAGAGAATAGCTGCTATGGATCCTGTCATTCAGTAAACATCCTCTCTCTCTCTCTATCCCCCCCCTCTCTCTAGCTCATTCTCTCTCTCTCTCTCTCTCTCTCTCTCTCTCTCTCTCTCTCTCTCTCTAGCGCTCTCTCTCTCTCTAGCGCTCTCTCTTTCTCTCTCGCTCTCTCTCTCTCTCCCTCTCTCTAGCTCTCTCTATCCCCCCTCTCTCTAGCTCTCTCTCTCTGTCTCTCTCTCCCTCCCTCTAGCTCTCTCTCTATCCCCCCTCTCTCTCTGTCTCTCTCTCTCTCTCTAGCTCATTCTCTCTCTCTCTCTCTCTCTCTCTCTCTCTCTCTCTCTCTATCCCCCCCTCTCTCTAGCTCATTCTCTCTCTCTACCCCCCCCTCTCTAGCGCTCTCTCTTTCTCTCTCGCTCTCTCTCTCCCCCTCTCTCTAGTTCTCTCTATCCCCCCTCTCTCTAGCTCTCTCTCTCTGTCTCTCTCTCTCTGTCTCTCTCTCTCTCTCTATCCCCCCCTCTCTAGCTCTCTCTCTCTTTATCCCCCCTCTCTCTAGCGCTCTCTCTCTCTCTACCCCCTTTCTGTCTACCCCATCCCCCCTTTCTCTAGCTCCCTCTCTCTCTCTCCCTCTCTATCTCTCTGTCTCTCTATCTATCTGTCTCTCTCTAACTCTTTCTGTATCTCTCTCTCTATCTGTCTCTCTCTCACTCTCTCTCTCTGTCTGTCTCTATAGCTCTCTCTATCTGTCTGTCTTTATCACTCTTTCTACCCCCCCTCTACCTCTCTTTCCCAGTCTCTTTACCTCTCTTTCTCTCTCTCTATCTCTACCCCCTCTCTCTCTATCACTGTCTCTCTATTGCTCTCTCTCTCCTTCTCTCTCTAATTCTCTTTCCCTACCCCCCCCCCAGCTCTCTCTCTACCGCTCTCTCACACACATACAAACACACACATACTCTCTCTCACACATACAAACACATAAACCGTGTTTATATTCTCATCTCTGCTGTGTTGTGTGTTTTTAGAGCCGGAGTAAAAGAGGACAGACTGACGTTAGTTCAGAGCGGATCCAGTTCTCCCTGTTTGGACTTGAGGTGAGAGCACAGCTAAGTGTTTGAGCTTTGGGATGTTACACCTGCCATGTACACCTGACCCCACATCATCCATTTTATTTCTATACATTTAGTATACACTGATTAGACATAATATTGTGAGCAGTGAGAGGTGAAGGGAATAACTCTGATGATCTCTTCATCATGGCATCTGTTAGTGGGTGGGATTTATTATGCCGCAAGTGAACATTTTGTCCACAAAGTTGATGTGTTAGAAGCAGGAAAGATGGACAAGTGTAAGGATTTGAGCGAGTTTGATGAAGGGCCAAATTGTGATGGCTAGACCACTGGATCAGAGCATCTCCAAAACTGCAGCTCTTGTGGGGTGTTCCCGGTCTGCAGTGGTCAGTATCTATCAAAAGTGGTCCAAGTGTAACATCTGTGGGTGCATTAACAAGGAGGCTAAAGACTGTAGCCACTAGACTGTGCCTCTTAAGATCAGGGGAGTGAGGTTTATTTGCACAGCACCTACCGCTGGCCTCTGTTACACTAGGAAGGAACAGTGGTGAACCGGCGACAGGGTCATAAGTGGTCAAGGCTCATTTTAAAACAATTCTCTGCTGATAAATATCAACGTTCTCTCACAGTAGCTGCATTGCTTTGTGATTTTTATGCTAAACACCTCATGCATGCTCCTGTTCTGTGTTCCTCCAGTCGACTGGATAAAGTCCTGGCCACAGTGGTGCGCGAGCGCGGCACGGACCTGGTGATCATCGAAGGCATGGGCCGCGCCATCCACACCAACTATTACGCCATGCTGAACTGCGAAAGCCTCAAGCTGGCCGTCATCAAGAACTCGTGGCTGGCCGAACGGCTCGGCGGCAAGATCTTCAGCGTGGTTTTTAAGTACGAAGTTCCTTCCAAAACTCAGGGGCAACATTAACAGACGCACACTCGTCTCATGTCAGGAGGATAGGATTAGGATTAGGATACGGCACAGTGAGACCCACACGCCTCTAGGACGTGTCGTCACGTTTGTGCCTCTGTGCCACTTCTTTGAGATTGACATGATGATTGTATACACAACAATGGAATCTTTTTTTTTTTTTTTTTTTTTTTTTTTTTAAATCCCAGTGAATAATAATAATAAGCGTGTCCCACTCATCGCATTTTCACGCCTGCTCTGAAATCTAGTGCTTCTCGAACAGCTGCTGTCGGTCGGTTTACCCGGGGTTGATATTTCGGGGGAGTTGAGGCGAGAGTTTGTCTCAGTGATGTTAAGCAAACAAACAAAAAAAAACGCTATATGGTCAGTTATTTTCCTGAAGCACAGATTATAGAATATTAACAGGCTTCGTCGTACACAGTGAATCTTATAGCGTTTTGGGTGGAGCTTTGTGAGCAGGTCGTTCTTCTTTCTCTGTTAAGACGTTCGGCCATTTGATGTAACAGCATGACAGCGGTGGAACATTACAGGGCTTGTTTTTTTGGGGTAGATGACATTTAACGTATCGTAATGTAACGTATACGTACGTGCCTTGAGTCAGTACGGTGATCTGTTTGAAATGACGATGCACCACAAAGTGTGTGTGTGTGTGTGTGTGTGTGTGTGTGTGTGTGTGTGAGACTCTTCAGTCAGAACAGCAGTATTTATCCAACTTTAAAGGAATACTCCAGCATGCTTTTTCAAGCCGGTTTGTCTCTTCAGCGCATCTGCAGATATTAATGTTTACCTGCATTAAAGAAGGACAAAAACAAAAGAACAAACCAAACTCACTTTAAATGGACATCAACGTGAATAGCGCACATGAATTCTGATCTGTGATTAACTAGCACAGAGACTTGTATAACAGAGAAGCAACCTAATTTAAGGCTCGATTGTAATCTTATTCAACATATTAATTTGTCTAAATGATATTTGACATCCCGAAGCTTTCTATAAGGAGACTTTTATCCGTTGTTTATGAAAGGAGTCTCCAGTGTCCAAGAGAAAAAAGACAAGAGTGACAAGAAAATAACTCGCCTTATAGATATGCCACAGCGTTACACGTAACTCAAAATGGATAAAAAAATTGCACAAATAAATATATATATATATATAAAATTTCTTTAATAAATACTGAAGGCTTTCTACAGTTGAATCTCCTTTTAGAAAATCTCAAATTAAATATATGCTAAGAATATGTCTGTTCACACTTTCTGTGAATATCTCACGTTTATGGATTGTTGTGTTGTAGGAGTATACATATTTTCCATTATTTATCCTTGTTAGAAGAAGAAAAAGCCTTTATTTTCTCACATATATACATGTGAAGGTGCAATCTTTTGTCGTCAACAGGAAGCTTCACATTAAGGTTTATTAACTGCCCCAACATCTGCCCCAACATCTGCCCCTTGGATGTCTAGTTTTTGGAGTTCGGTGGTGGTTTTTTTTTTCCCTTTTCTTCAGTATAGAAAAAAATAGTACAGATGCTTTGAATAGAGGTTTGAAAAACCCTGGAGCATTCCTTACATTCATTCTTTTCACTCACTGCCATTCAAGCAATGTTGCAATGTTAGCAATGTTGTGCTATCATAAATAAAAAGAAAAGGAAAAAAAAAATTTTTATAATGGAACGTTTCCACAGTAAGGAAGCTGCGCTACCACTGGCGACCACGAGGTGTCAGTATTGTATCATTAAAATCCTCTCTCTCCATCACTGTAGCTGTGATTCAAATCAGTTTGATTTTCAATTTATTTCTACGCATCAGCTTATAGTTTTCCTGAATTTTTTTAGTGAATGTTTTGTTCATCTAAATCCACATGTTGAGCTGTTCAGGGTCATTCGTCTCACGAGACGAGGACGCACACTTTAACAGATAAATTAAGCCCCTTCATTTTGCACACAATTGTAATGCAAGGGCTGCTGTGGACCTGCCTGCAAGTTCAGGGCAGGAATCATCTCTGTTGTGTGAGGACAGGAGGAGGAAACTTTAGTCATGAAATCACAAATGATGTCCGGGATTTAATGTCAGTCAGTCGATTTTGTTGCTGTATTTTTGATTTTATTTTATTTTAAATCGTTAATCAGTGTTAGATTTATATATAACTATGTAAATCAGGTAGGAAGTCCGTGATGGCAATAAAGTCGAGACAGAAGTTGCACAAAATGAGAATGTATGAATCATTCAGTCAGAGGAGTTAGTCTACAAATCAGACCAAAGCTGTTAGTATCGTTCCTCTTGATTACTTCACACACACACACCCCACACACACACCCCTAAAAACTTTCCATGTGTCCAAATTCATCTTTAGATTTTTGTAAAGTCGTGGATATGTAAATACAATGTAAGTGTGTACATAAGTGTCACGTTCGTTTTGGCGTTTCCGAGATGCACAGTATTTTAGCTAAAAGAAATATAATCTACGTTCTCTTGACAATCACATGGAATTCAATGTTAAATATACTTTGCAATGTCTTCACACAGTAACTTGTGTCCTGTTGTGTTTTTTTGTTGTTTTTTTTCCCTTTACTTGCATGTTCAGACAGCAGGGGAAAAAAAAGGGGGGGGGGGAAATATATATATATATATATATATATATACTTTCCAAACTATTTGCTAAAAATATCAGGTTTATTCTGTGATTTATTTTGTTATCAAAGTGCAATACATAAAAGATTCAAAATTAGAATAAAATAATTAATGATGCTTCCTCCAGTTGATTTTTTTTTTTTTTCCCAAAGGTCCTGGGAAATAAAAGGAAAAAAGGAAATAAAAATATTTTAAAAAATTTATATTGATGGTGTTTTTATGTATGTGATGTTTAAATCGCAGATTGTTTTTTTCCAGCACTAGTGTATAAAATTTATTTATTTATAAATTTATTTTGGGGGCGGGGGCCACACATGAGTTGAGTTTGTGATGTCACTAAATAAGCCCTTAAACTTTTTTGACCAATCGTGTCTAAGATTAAAGGTCTAAGATTAATTTCACATACTTGTACGTAGACAAATCTGTTAAATAGCCACCTTTCTAATCTATCTAAAGGTCTTTAGGATGACAGGATGGCATGTTTTCAAATTTGCATAATCATGCATATTCATAAGTTTGGTCATGTATTTATGAGGGGTAAAGATGCAGAGGGTGTTAGAAATTGTGCTTACGGATTAAAATGACAGGTTCAAGGCTACGTGAACACCCAGCGTGCCTCGAGGTGTCGTTCATGTACGTTTAAAACGATTTTAGATCATTTATAATAACTTCAGGGACTTACTAACTTATTCAAGCACTCTCTTCGAGCCTTAAGAGATACTTTAATTATTGTGTTATTCTAATTGTCATTATAAATTTAATACTAAGAGTCTTTGTAGAGATCTTTTAATAACTTCCAAGACATTTTTACATTTCAAAGTGTGTGTATGTGTGTGAGGGAACAGACCAGGAGCTCAGCGGTTCAGAGTGTGTGTGTGTGTGTGTGTTGCTGATAAAGCAGGGCTGCAGGCAGGGGGTCCGTCACAAACCCCACTGATCTCCAGAGTTCTCGCAGAACCCCTGCTGCTCTCCTCCACTCACTGCTTTTATTTCTTCAACAAAGTTTCTGGCAACTTTAGTAAGATGTGATGATAAAATGGGGGCGAGTTTTATTGTACAATGAGTCTACAGAGAATGGGGGGGGGGTTCTTCAAAGGTTTCTTTATATAGAAAACTCTTTCTGAAAACGGGAACAGTGTTTGAAAAAAAAAACACATTATAGATTTGACCTGTTTTTCTTGAGTTTGGCTTTCTTATGCTGTGCTGCATTCGACTGAAATAATGAATATATTCCCTCCATCTTGGAATTCCTACTCAGGAACTTTGAGTTCAGCAAGTGACGTCGAATCAGTATGGCTGATCAGAGCAACATGTAGTGTCTATACAAAGTATTTATTTTAGAAGAAGAACCAAGGGCAAGAAACCTTTATTATCTCCCCACACACACTATATTGCCAAACGTTTTGGGACACCCCTCCAAATTGCTGAATTCAGGTGTTGTTTTTCAGGGGTTTGGCTCGGCCCCTTAGTTCCCAACTTTGTGGGAACAGTTTGGGGATGTCCCCTTCCTGTTCCAACATGACTGCACACCAGTGCACAAAGCAAGCTCCATAAAGACATGGATGAGTGAGTTTGGTGTGGAGGAACTTGACTGTCCTACACAGAGTCCTGACCTCAACCCAACAGAACCCCTTTGGGATGAATTAGAGCGGAGACTGCGAGTCAGGCCTTTATGTCCAACATCACTGCCTGACCTCACAAATATGCTTCTAGAGGAATGGTCAAAAATTCCCATAAACACACTCCTAAACCTTGTGGAAAGCCTTCCCAGAAGAGTTGAAGCTGTTATAGCTGCAAAGGGCGGGACAACTCCATATTACATTCCTGTGCGTGTAAAGGCACACGTCCCAGGTTTGGGACTCCAAAGAGCAGTCTCCGCTCTAATTCATCCCAAAGTTAGGAGCATGAAATTGTCCAAAATGTCTTGGTATGCTGAAGCATTAAGAGTTCCTTTCACTGGAACTAAGGGGCCAATCCCAATCCCTGGAAAACAACACTCGAATCCAATGATTTAGAGGAGTGTCCCAGCTGAGGATGTTGGGGTCAGAGTGCAGGGGCAGTTGATACAGCGCCCTTGGAGCAGAGAGGGTTAAGAGCCTTGATCAATTGCTTAACAATGGGGCTTGGTAGTGCCAGGACTTGAACCCCGATCAACAACCCAGAGCCTTAATCACTTGAACCACCACTGCCCCCAGTCAACTTAAATCTTGGTTAAATCTACACCAATGCCTGCTGTTCTGAGGAGGAATCTGTACCTCACTCATCACTGTGACGCCTGTCGTTTGTCGGTAACTGAACACAAACTGGAAAGTGGCCATGATTTTCTCATGTTGTAGCTCAGCTGCGCAGAGATGGGAAATGACGCGTCTATTCACACACTGCAAAGAATTTAGAGACGCCAAACAGACTACAGTATAACACATGAGGAAACCAGAGAACCTGGAGGAACCCTGAAGCGCATGCAAACACCACACACACACACACA
>JAUCMX010000023.1:3807366-3832366 GCA_033459395.1 Hemibagrus guttatus
CCAAGCTGCCACTGGTGAGCCCTTAAACAAGGCTCTTAACCCTCACTGCTCCAGGGGCGCTGTATCATGGCTGACTCTTTGCTCTGACCCACATGCAAAGAAAGAATTTTACTGTGCTCTAATGTATTTGTGACAAATAAAGGCTTCTGTTCTTTTCAAGGAAGAACAAACCAGTGTTCATTTTGCTGGAGGTTGAAAACCAGCTGGTGATCAAAGAAATTTGATGATGAAATGTCCAAAAATGTGAACGGAAATTTCGGAAATTATTGATTGGACAGAAATTTCCCAAATTTGATTGTCATTCAACATTTATTCATCAATATTCAGTAAGCATACTATCAGGCTCAGGGTCACGGTGGGTGTGGAGTCTATCCTTGATATGCTGGTCATGAAGTGGCAATACAACCTGGATACACACACACACACACACACACACACACACACACACACACACACACACACACACACACACCATGTATTTGAGATTGGAGGAAGCTAAAGAACCCTTAAGAAACCCTTGTAGACCCAGGATAAACATGTAAAACCCAACACCTGAGCTCAGGGTCAAACCTTTGGACCTGTGTTTAACACACACACACACACACACACACACACACAAACTACAGGAAATGTCGCATCACTAGTCAACCTCCTAACAATGTTTAGTGGAAATTAGAGAAGCCTTAAGAAACCCTGGAAGAACATGTAAAACTCAGCACCTGAGCTCAGAGTCAAACCGTTAGACACACACACACACATGCACACATACACTACAGAAAATTTAGCTTTGGGGTCTTTGGGAGGTTGGAGGAACCCTAAAGAAACCTATGTAAACCCTGGGAGAATGTGTAAATCTCAACATCTGAGCTCTGAATCAAAGAGCCTGGAACTGTGAGGTGGCAAAGATATCATTCAGTTTGTGGATTTAAAAGAAATTGCAGCACCAACTGTACACTGACCCTGATCTGACCTGATGCTGATTTATTAGTTTGAGAGAAGCGATATTCCCATCATGGCACCTATAGCTCATTTGTGGTTATTGATTCCTCCTTTGACCTTCAGTAACCCTAGTGGAAGTTTAACATCCCTTCATGGTAACAGCTTCATTGGTTAAGCGAGGAATTATGTGTTGGATTTTACGAGGGATCAGTAATCAAATGGTTTGGTTTAAACAGATACGGATAAAGATGACTGCTTCTAGCTTTGGGACTGCTTTGGGTTGACTGATACCTGAGGTTAGTTAAAAAAAGGAATTAGTTGAGTTGAATTGTTTGGGTAAAGAGACAGCAACATGGCACAGCATGCAGTGTTCAATAACACTAAACATTATTAATAATATCAATCATATCAAACGCCTCAATTGTTGCTAATTTAATGCTACCTAGTGCACATGGCTCCTTGGTTGTGATTTGCTACAGCAGGTCTGCTCAGGTTTTTTTTTTTTGGTTTTCTTCTACCTCCCACAAATAAGCTAATAGATTGCTTGTTTTCTGGAAATTGGCTCTAGTTGTGATGGACTGAGTGTCTTGCATGTCATCAAGGATGTGTCCCTGCTTCATGCCCAGTATTCCTGGGATAGGTGACGTTTACTGACGGTCCTGATCCCAGGATAAAGGATGACTAAATAAGGAATGTTTTATAATGTTGGCTCTGGACTCTTTCTGGCTGTTGGTGATTAGCAAAACTTGTGTGTGTGTGTGTGTGTGTGTGTGTGTGTGTGTTCCCCCGCTGTTAGTGTATGCCACACTCTGCTACAGCGCTCCATCTCCATCATGTCATTTGATCTCGCTTTACATCTGTTGTAACAAATATCCCACCTCTTTCTTTCTGTCTCGGTCGTTTTCTCGCTCCTCGTCTCGTCTCTCTTCCTGATCGTCTTGGCAACAGAAGGGCTCCTTATGGGCAATTTTGACACCTAAGCTGTTCCCCATGGGCTTTGAATCTTTCGACACGTTCCGCTCTGGCAAAAGTTGAAGCAAGCGGTGTGAAATTCCCGATTATAGTCCGCGGAGATGCGACAGCTCTATTTTCCCATCAGTCTAATAACCTTTCTGCGTGTTTGAACGGTTGAATCTAAGCGTTTGCAGAATGTGATACGGATCAAACCAGAAGGATTTGCATAACGTTGGCCTCAACAGTTTTTCAATTTGAAGTGAATTTTGACAAAAGAAGCTGTGAAAAATCTGGAAAATCTGGCAATTTGGTTTGTTTTAATGAGTAAGAGTTTAGAAACTGTTTGTAGAACCTAACAGAGTTTCTGATTAGAAAGGGTTCCCTGTAATGACCACAATTTTGACCTAAAGTGTATCAAATAGGTACACACTTAAAGGTTCTACAGTGTTTGTCATGTAAAGAGGGTAGGACCTCTCAATGAAATTGAGTTTTGGGTGTTTTTACATAGACCGCAATGAGATTTTAGAAAAGGAAACACGCATATTTCCATTCTTAGTTCTTTAGATGGTAAATGGTTCTAGGTCCTATAAGTGATTCTACATTGAACCTCTAGGTTTGCACTTTTATACCGAAGAAGACCCCAAAAATGTTCCATTGGATGAACCCTTAATAAACTCCATATAAAAAGTACCTTTAAGAAACAAAGAAATGTCAAGTAATCTTTTTTTCCCCTAACACAATCTTCTTAAACACATTCCAACACTCTTACAATGGGTTTCTTCTGGGTTCTTTGGATGGTTCTAGCTTTCTATATTTGCTCTATTTTGGATCTTTCTACTTCCCATAGACTGACATTAAAACAAAACCCTTAAGAGTTCTAGATGTAACCTTTTTTTCCCCCACTGCAGTGTTTCCTGGTTCCATCCACCAACCACATGTGATGTGTTCTTATAGGAGAACCATTCAAAACTCCATGTAGAACCTTACAACAAATTATTTCTCTCTTTTTTTCTTCAGAGGATTTCATGTACATTCTTAATACATTTGTAAAGCCTAGGCATATTAATGAATCTGGGGGAATCCTTAAAGGTGCTAAGAGGAACCCTGGACTTAAACTGGAACTCTTTTAGGTAGCTAAGATCTTTAACCCCTTAAGAAACCCTAGAAAGAAAACATCTTTCTTAGAACTTATATATATAATTCAAATTACATAATCCAGTTACATATCCGAAGAACCAGTGAGGAAAATCATATAAAATTTTAATTTTGTATGCGTATTTTTTAAAATATTTTTTTCAGGGTTTTTTTTAATTATTTTATTTTTTTATGATTTTTTTTCTTTACTTTTCTGTCTAGTAATAAAATGAAACAATTAATAAAACAATTTTGTCTATGGAATTTTTTTTTTAATTTCTTAAAAATTTTGTAGAATTTTGTAGAAGGTGAAACACTGACCTATAGATATCTGTGTAATTATTTATATATTTTTTTAAAAAATCTAAGTGATGGATTTAGCCGAGTAATAATATATACACTGTGATATTATTTTTTTTAAATTAATTTATTTATTTATTTTGCTAGGACCATCTTAACTATTAGAGACAGAAAGAGAGTGCAATAGAGAGAAAAAATATTCAACATGATGCTCACTCAATCATTTCCCTATTATTTTCGTGCGGTCATGCTTTAGGAAACTCGACCTCTAGTGCATTTTTAAAAAAGAGCTTCACTCGGAACCCAGAACCCTGTGAAGGTTCCACTATCACACTTGATACAAATCATATCTTTCCTAACTCTATCAGCACTTCTGAGCGTCCCGCTTTTGTGGTGGTCCCTCGGTGCATTTGTCACGCTTGTCCACTCGGTGTAGCCGATCTGTTGACTGTGAAATTGGCCCTCTGCTGAAGCATGTTGCCTCTTTATCTCTCGGAGAAGAAGACTCTGAAATTTGCTCTTCGCTGAGTGCTTTAAAAAAAATGTTCGGGAGGGGGGATGGTGGTTCTAGTTCGGTCAAAGCAGAGAAAAGAATACGCCGGCTCTACTCGAGCGTCTGAGCTGTGAGATTAAATAGTAGAGTTACACAAGATACTATCACTTATATAACAAAACAAAGTCCAAATATTCTTCAAGAACCCTCAGTTCTAATGTGTCCAGGATGCAAGTCCAAGATGTTAGACATTAATATCACATCTACTGTAAGATGATCTCACTTTTCACCACACGAATAACATCTCTGCAGGATTTCCCCCTGAGGAACCCTCTTATGTAGAACCCAAGTAGGAACAGTACAGGAAACCTCTGAAGATTTCCAAGCAGATTTCAGCATGTATGTCACATTACTGTATAAACTCTTAGAAATCAGGGTTCTTTTGGATTTGTGTGGACTGCTAATAGGTCTGGATTTGAAACAAAGAAAGTTTAAGGGTTCTAGGTTGAACCATTCTTTACACTGCTGTGTTTCTTGGTTTAAGCCTGCTTGTAGTTTTCCAGACTAGAACCATTTTACAATCCTAAGAATCCTTAACTTTTTAAGAACTATCAATGAATAATGTTTATTTGAAATCTTTTTCAACGTGAATCATTTTAGGTGATTTACATGGGGGAAAAAAACACTTCTTCAGGGTTCTTTTGGATGCCTGATGGTTCTAGCTAAGTGAAATCTACTTTTGAATCTACTCCAGACTTATAAGCCAAAGGAAACTTCAAGCTTCTAGGTTCTTCATGTTTCCTATTCATAAAAGGTTCCAAATTTTTACTTCCAAGGGGAAAAAAAAGCTCATTTTTGGTCATCCCCATGTGGAAACCCTTAAAGTTTGGAGACTCTACATTTGGAGTGTTTACTTTTATCCCAAATTAGAACCCTTTTAGAACGCTAAGCACCTTTAGCTATAGCTACATGTAAAGCGTCATGTAAAGTGTCTTTAGCTACAGCGTCTTATGACAATTTTTTGAAGAATCGAAAACCTTTCAAAGGTTCTTTAGCTGTTTCTCTTTGGGGACTCTTAAATGTTTTGTATTTAGGTTTTATTTTTATTTTACAACAGATCGTTTTCTAACACAGAATGGCAAGAACTTTTTAATACACAAAGAATCCCTTAAGAATGTGGAATTGTTAAATATCCAAAGAGGAACCAATGAGGAACCCTTTTTTTTCTGTTGGATGTATTATTATGGATTTATTTGTGATATTGTTATCAAAACACTCTCCTTTGGTGGTTCACCAAACTGAGAATCCTTTAAGGATTGTGGTTCTCGATGGAACACTGTAGTGTTGGAAGTTTACTGGTTGCTGGTTAGTGCATTCTGGTGTACTTTCTGGAAACTTCTTTAGAAGCACATCTCAGGACTGGAAACTGTAACTTAGTGGAGTTTCAAATCTGAAATCCAGGGTTTTTTCAACCTCCTGTGTTCAATCAGGACCATCTTTCTTTATTATGTGTTTTCTGTCCTAGTGTCAGCTTCTTTTTAACAGAAGACTCAAAGGACTGCATCAGATGCTGAGCTCCCATGCTGTGTGACGTTCTCAGCGTGAGTCAAAGCCCCATAGCTCATGTTTTGATCTTCATGCACTATAGATATCACTGAGTTCATGCGTCTCGCATCTCTTTTGCACTCTGTTGTCATATAATTCTTCCCCCCCGAGCTGAAGCAACACGGCGTCGTATCCTAACACAACCCGTGTAGACTGTATATCATCATATGTTATTTATTTAGCAGAATAAGTTCACTTTTTGTTTTTTTTTTACTGAATTTCCGTCAAACCTCCTGGTTGTGATCCTGCTTTGTTGAATAACGCATGAAATCTGCTGCTGCCTGCTGAGCTTTACAATCTGGTCGAAGTGTGTCAGCAAAGAATAGATGGGATTTTTGAGTTTTATATGCTGCAATCCAGAATAACACACACACACACACACACACAAAACAGCTTTTAGATGTTCATGGAGCTTTTACCATTGATGTGAATAATAAAAATAATAATAAAAAAAATGCTAGATCCCAAAGTCCTTGTATTTTGCTGAGTGATTGCGGTGGTGTATTGCACAGATGCTTGGTTTCATTTTTCATAACTCAAGGTACAGCTAGTGGTTGCTAAATTATGAATGACACTTCAGAACATGTTGAAGGTTCCAAAACATAGAGTCTATAATTAATAAATAAATAAATAAATAAATAAATAAATAAATAAATATTTCAGAATTCTTTATAAGTCTCAGTGCAATGAGCTGTCCTTATTTAATTCTTTAACTACTTAATAAAGTGATAAATTTGTGTGCCAATATAATATACTTGTATAATCAACTCTAAAATTATTGGCACCCTTCAAGTTTATGCAAAACATTGTGTAGTAATACATCATTGTCAATTTTTGAAATTCATTTATTTCTCTTCAGTAAGTAAGTAAACGATGGTCACTGTGGATCCAGGGCCTGGACTTGAGCCTGGGATCACTGCAAAGAAGGCAGGATGGGACACTAGGGCATCTTAGGGCACCATTTACACCCTCATTTGGAATTTACTTCAGATTCTCTGGTTTTCTCCTACCTCAGAAAAAAAAAAAAAAAGCTTGGGAGCTGTATCAGAGAGAGTAAATTCCCTGTATTTAGGGATGAATGTGTTGTTATGTGTATCTGGTGTTCTGTGGTGGACTGGATCCGGATCACTGACCAGGATAAAGAAAAAAAACGAATGAATGTCAAAGTGTGTAATAAGTCTACATTAAAAGGTAATAATGCATTTTTCACGATCAGCTGATCTTTCGGAAACAACGCAAGAATAATTCTAGAAAATGCTTTAAACTTTGAAGTGTTTCATTTGTCGTTGTATTTACAATCGTATAATGAATGAATTAATTAGTCTTTGTCCTACTATTGATTTAGCTATTTGAGCAGAAAATCGTGGGTGTTACCTTTGTGCTCTGTAGTTCTGAAAAACTACAGCTGCTGCAGCTGGCAGAAGACAAATATGGACACTCAGCTTGCATTCCCATAAGAAACTCTTGCAACCGCACTGCAAAATTTCCCCTGGCGCCATTCATACTCGCTTTCTCATATGCAATTTCCTGCTCTTTGCTGAGTACCGATGAGTTCTTAAATAGCCCTCGAAAGACACCCCTGGGTACCTGTCCTCTATACACATCTTTTCACACAGGGTAGATGAATGTGTGTGTGTGAGCGTGCAGCAGAGAAAAAGCTGGTCTATCTATCGACCCGCAGCCCAGCAGCAACTCAATACACCACTGCTATTGATTTCCTGTACGTAGCCCCGGCCGCCTCCCTACAACAGAGTGGCCAAACCAGCAAGCTGATAAAATGATGGATATTTTTCCCGCTGTTGGAGGAAGAATTTATAGAACAATACATGCTACTCAGGCTGAATTTCGAATTCGTAAGCTGGGGCGGTTTTATATTCGCGTCTGGGCAATTTCACATCACGCACAAATTTCCTTTCAATAACCGAGGCGAATCTGAACGGCAGCATTGCTATAGCAATTAAAAGCCAATAACGATGCGAGAATGGCATCGCTCTGTGAATAGCACCCATTTCGATTGCATAACCTCCTGTGGGGTTTTTCAGAAATATTCTCAGATGCTACTCCCAGCGAGTTATTATTATAGCAAACAAAATCACTGTAGCAGGACTTTTAAGAAGTTTGGAAAGCAGTGGTAACAAAAGGCAGGAACGTTTGGGATCGTAAGGAACAGCTTTTAAAGGATGAGAGCGGAGATGTGTACTTGATGTAGAAAGACTAGATATACAGTCAGGCTTTGTTTCTATGCAAGGCTTTAATCGTGTACCTTGTTTATGCAGTGGTGGTTCAAGTGGTTAAGGCTCTGGGGTCAAGCTCCACCATTGGGCTCCACTGTTGGGCAGTTGGGCAACCCTCTCTGCTCTCTACCACTCTGACCCCAACTTCCTCAGATGGGATATGTGAAGAAAAGAATTCCACTGTGCTATAATGTCTGTGTGGTGATGATAAAGGCTTCCTACCAGTTTTTCTTCTTATTTTGCACTGCTGCAATATATATCTTCAATAATGGCAAAATGGATACTAAAATATCAGACTGTCCTTTTAAAAAATCATGTACGATAACCATGGTAACCAGGGCTACTAAAATTGGCTATTAAAATTGTTCACTGGCTTTTGTGTTAGTTTCCAGCTGTTTCTGTTTAGCTGGTTTAACCTCTTCTTCTTCTTCTTTTTCCTTTTGTGAAACTGGTCAATTAATTACGATATTACATTGGTATGCTAACATTTTAGTTAGCTAGCTAAAAGATTTCTTTATGCATGAAAAGAATTTTGAGGGTTGACAAAGTAAGAATTTTGGAGAATTGTTTTGTCTTAGAATGATTTCTGGATCAAACTAATTGTTTATTAAGAAGAATATCGGTTCTACAGGGAGGTTTTTAAGCGCTGGAAGTTCTCAAAATAAAAGTTTTCATTACATTGGTTAGCATGCTATGTTTTAATACTGCAATTTCCACTGCAAATTAGGAATGCTGACACATGCCTGGGTAAGATTGTCCCAAGTTACTATTCATCCTTAAATTCAATCATGTGGATGTCTAAGACTGAACACGATAATTCAGTCAAACCAAATCCAAGTTTGTAATGTTCTGGATGCACATATGCACCTATATTCCGTCAAATGCACAACTCAGAGCTTTTTATTTTAAGCAGATAGACCATGCTATGAATTTTTGCTCCAATTAACATTCCAATATGTGTCTCTAACCAGCAGGAGGCGCTGTGAGTGAAAATGAAGTCCTTCAGCTGGTGCGTACCCTTCACCCTTCTCCTCGCATCCCTCACCCTTCCCTCACAAAGTGCAGAGAATCCTGGCAGGAAAAATGTAAAGGATCCTGAGGCGTCGTCGTTTCATGGAGGCAGCTGGAGGAGGCAAGGTTCACGAGGCGTGTTTTCCCATAAATCTTTCCAGCCTGAAGATGATGGAGTGGGTCTGGAGGGTCTGAGTCCGGTCCGTCTGGAAATAGGGCCAGGAGATTGGGGTAGGGAAAGAGGCATAAGGCACACAAGAGGGCCCAAGCAGCATCAAGGAGGAGATTTCCAGCGAAGAGGCAGGAAAAATGGGCAAGTGGAGGGCAAGAAACATGGACGCAAGGACAAAGCACATGGTCAAGGTGTCTAGAGATTCGTCTTGTGCACTGATTAATGAATGCATACATGTTAATGAAAGGCAGAGGGGTTATAAGGGTGCGTAGGTTTCATAACCCATAGCTAACCTAAAACAAAAGGCGAAAATAGAACCGATTCCAAATAACTAGCATTCCATATCCATAACATGTCTGAGACTTACGTTGCTAATGAAATCACAATGAATATGTATTCAGATGATACCAAAATATACTGATATAATGTAAATACAAACTAGTTTTGCTGACCACAATGCATTGGTTTGACCATTTATGCCACATTCTTAAAAATCCACTTATATGAAACCTATGGAATTTAATTGGCATTTAAATCACATCACACGATGTCTCAACATGGACCTAAGTCCAATTTTTTCCATCTAAACACAATCATGCATCATGTGCATTGATAACTCCCTCCCTCTTTCAGGGTTCTTCCATGACACTGGATTTGGATCTCCGATGAGAGATGTTGATGAAACCTATGCCCGCTTGTCCAATCGTGAAGCTGCTGCACTCGCAGAAGGCCCCGCCTCTCGCATACCGGTAGCCACAGCAATGCCCGAGCGTCCACCGACTCGAGCCCCGACCTCCACTAAACCACAGGTATCAATTCGGTCAAACTGCCCCTGAAAGGTTTTCATTTCAATGGGTTTTTGAGCTTTAGGAGGGATTTATCCCGGTTCATTGTCACACTACTGAGGTCTTTGTTTCTGCAGGAATAGGGGCGTTATTTGTTAAATAAAGAAAAACGGAAAATAGTGAAATGTGTATTTTAAAGAGTTTTGGTTTTCTGTTCCATCATTTACGTCTTTTTTACCTTGTTTTTCTAATCCAAGTTAATATAAGGCTATATATAATATAATAATACAAGGAATCATGACATAAAACAAACAGATCAGAATGAGTTTGCTGGTCATGTACTGAAACATATGGGTATAAAGATGGCCACCATACTGAGTAGCAGCTAAATAAGAGAAGGTTGTAAACACAGGATAAGAACCAGTCTTTCTCTCTACCTACTACTGAGCATTCAGCATTTTGTCTCAAATATACAAAATAGTACATTTGCACACAGTGAACATTTCTTCAAATCAAATGCAAATGAAATGGCACAAAGGTGGCCATTTTCACAGAAAGCTATTTAGTTTTGCCACTTGACATTTTGTGCTAAAAGTTTTTCCAGCGATTTTATGGAGAAAAAAAATGCTCTCCATTATAAAACTTGGTGGAGAACACATTTAAGTAGCTGAAAAAAACCCCAGCACAGTAGTTCCGGAGTGTTCTGTAAATATACTTGGCTTGTTTCATCATTGCAGGTGCACCACACGTGAGGGACCTGATTGTGTGGATTTATTTGGCTGTGGCGCAGCACCTCTGCTTCTTTATTAATGCATGTGGGACCCTCTTTGCTGCTCATAACATGGGCCAAATGAGCTCAGTGCATGCTGGGATGGAGGTGGGGGGAAGGGGCGAGCGCCAAACAACACCAGTGCTTGGGAGAGAGGTGTCGCTTGCTTGCTCACTCGCTCGCTCGCTCACTTGCTTGTCCGTCTATCCTCCTCCTCCACCTCCTCCTCATAACCATCTGTTCTCTTTTCTCCTCCACTGGCTTGTTTTCAAGTGTGTGCTTCCTGTCGCTTTCCCCAATTAAGCTTGTTGTCGTTTGTGTTTCCAAAATCAAGCCCATGTTTGGTTACCATGGCATGTTTAGCTTCCTTTCTACATGGAACACTAGAGTAAGGATGACAAACACATTCATTACCACAAACAGAGAGAGGAAAAGAGATTTTTTTTAATGATATATTGTTCTACATATTATCTTACTGTTCTATGTGGAATTTAACTTCCCACGTCTGATGGATAATGTCTCAGCACAACAGTTTACCTCATTGCAGTTAAGCAATTTGTCTTTTCATAGTTTCTGTATGGTTTTGATTCAACTTTTAATGCATGAGTTAACTTTTCTCCTTCACCATAACTACATAGCTATGTATTCACACTAACCTCTTTATGGCTGCTTTTATTTTTCCATGAATGTGTTCTGGATTTTTCCTAGAAGAAATTCCCAAACAGGGCCACCCACCATTATTTTTTTTTTATGGATATCGCTTCAAATTCCTCTCAGAAACCCTGTCAGGTTAGCTTATGTGATCTATATGGCTACCTTTAAAAGCATTTGTGAATATAAGCTAAAATCCTTTCAGAAATCCTGTAAGGTTAGCTCATCGCAGCCACCTGAGCTAGTTTTTCGGTTGTTAGCTGTTGTTTTATAATTGTATATGACTTGAAATTCCTCTCAGAAATTCAGTCAGGTTACCTAATGTTAGCTAGCTGACTAATTTTAACAGTGAAGATTAGAAATATTGATGAATATGGCTTTAAATTCCTGTCAGACATTCTGCCAGGTTAGCTTATCTCAGCTAGCTATGTAATTTTTTAAGGATTGGGGGTTAGCAGTGAGGTTAAAGTGAAGCAGTAAAGAAAACATTAGTTAATATGACAAAAATTCTTCTCAGATATCATGTCACTTGTTGTCT
The DNA here is from genome assembly GCA_033459395.1 of Hemibagrus guttatus. Classification (NCBI taxonomy): domain Eukaryota; kingdom Metazoa; phylum Chordata; class Actinopteri; order Siluriformes; family Bagridae; genus Hemibagrus; species Hemibagrus guttatus. The sequence goes on from JAUCMX010000023.1 coordinate 3,818,952, forward strand.
CTTAATTCTTTTCCAAAGATAGTTTTTTCCCCACCAATTAGCCTGACTGAGTAGTCTAAGTGCTGCAATTATGATAAATTTGGTCTATTTTTTGGGTCATTACAAAGGAAGAAATACTTTTTAAATCAAATTCATTGAAAAATATTGCATAGGAGTACAAACCCCAAAAAACTGCTCACAGAGGTTTTGTTTTAAAGCTGAAGGCTGTTCTGAAGAACTATTAAGCCCTGCTGATTTCTGTTTAACATGCTGTGTACAAGCAGGCATGAGCTCTTAGAACGTTACAATAGAAAACTAGTCCCTGGGGGGACTGATATGTTTCTATAGATATGGGCTCCGTGCCTTGAATTTGCAGTCTTAATTTAGCTTCGATCGGTGCTGCCATACAGATAAAGAGCCCAGAGCAACACAGCTCCCTGTAATTAATTAAACTTGTCTGGAGTGCGAGTGCTTTTAAAGTCTCCATGAACATGGAGTTGTACACTAAAAATGCAGTCTGAGTAGAATAATAAATTGTCCTGATCATAAATGCCTCAAAACTGTATAGGAGATTATTTAATTTAAAATTGTAGTCAGTTTAGGCCCGCCCGCAGACCAGTTTTATACAGAAGTAGTACAGAGATGCTATCGAGCTAACCATTAGCTATACAGTGGAACCTCGACATATGAATGTCCTCCCTTACGAATTTTCGCCTTAAGAATTGAAATTTTGCAAGAAATTTGCATAAGGAATAAAACACTCAGGTGGTGTCACTTGCCCTGATGTGAAGCAGATTTGACCCTGGAGAATGGGCCCTGACCCTTCTATAAATACTAAAAAAATGCAGTCTGAGTAGAATAATATATTGTCTTGATCATAAATGCCCCAAAACTGTATAGGAGATTATTTAATGACAAATTGTGGTCAGTTTAGGCTCGCCCCCAGACCAGTTTTATACAGAATAGCACAGAGCTGCTATTGAGCTAACCATTAGCTATACAGTGGAACCTCGGCATATGAATGTCCTCCCTTACAAATTTTCGCCTTAAGAATTAAAATTTTGCAAGAAATTTGCATCAGCATACGAAACATTTTCAGCATACGAGCGAACTGAACACCGGCTAAGTTGTGCATATGTCCGGGAGCCGTTCGAAACTTGTTTGCGTCAGTGGAAAGCCAAGCGAAGCCAACCGAAGCAAGTTTATAAAAAATTTTTTTTTCATACAGCGAAAGCTGTTTTGAAAGAGTCAACCCATGATACCAACATTGCCTTCAGTATGCGTTCAAATCTAGGTGATTATCCGAGCATTTGTTCGTTGACAGATCGGTGGCGTGGGTGGTCTGTTCTATTTTTAGCCCAAGCTTGGTGGCACAACTTCCTGTGAGGACCCTTGACATGGAATGCTTGGCTTGGGTCAGTTCTTTGTAAGCAGCCATACAGTTTAAAAATCACATTTTAACAGCAGATTTTAGTTGAGAAATCATATTTGATGCAACAAATATTAAATCAAATCATAATCTGCTATTTTATATATAATATATATTATTTTATTATTTTATATATTAATATATATTATATTTTCATTAGGGGGGCACGGTGGCTTAGTGGTTCGCACGTTTGCCTCACACCTCCAGGGTTGGGGGTTCGATTCCCGCCTCCGCCGTGTGTGTGAGGTTTGCATGTTCTCCCCATGCCTCTGGGGTTTCCTCCGGGTACTCTGGTTTCCTCCCCCAGTCCAAAGACATGCATGGTAGGTTAATTGGCATCTCTAAATTGTCAGTAGTGTGTTATTGCGTGAGTGAATGTGTGTGTTTTTACTTCATATTTAGTCTTGCTGCCAGAATTAGCAAGCTAGCTAACATGAGCTACCGGACAGAATTTCTGACTGGATGCTACATCATATATTGTTCATAAACTTGTCTTTGCTAAAGTTAAACAGTTAGCTAACCTGAGCTAATGTGACAACATTTCTGTCATGGTACTAAATGTTTAGAATCTTCAGTGAATATAACAGGATTTCTCTGAGAATCTTTTTTCCCCCCCCAGAATATTCACTGCTGAAACTAGCCAGCTAGCTAATGGGAGCTAATGGGACAGGATTTCTGAGAGGATTTTAAGTTTGATGTTTATAATCATTACTGCTAATTTTAGAGCAACTAGCTGGAATATGCTAACCTGATCGGATTTCTGAGAGGATTTCCTAAAGAGGTGTGTGTGTTTGTGTGTGAGTGAGACAGAGAGAGAGAGAGAGAGAGAGAGAGAGAGAGAGAGAGAGAGAGAGAGAGAGAGACTGTCTGTCTGTGAGCTACATTAAAAGAAATGCAACACAAAGTGACTCACAAAGTGCTTTCAGATTTTAAGACAATTTTTTGACTTAATTTTTTTGCTTTTAAACAACAGCTTTTTATGGCATGTACACAGATTTTTTTTTTTTTTTTTAGAGATAGCTGTGAACGGGTGTGTGGCAGGTCTGACATTTAAAAAGCAGCCAGCTTTTCACAAGTCTGTAACAAATTCAAGTTTTTCCTCTCAGGAACAAAACCAAACATGTTCAATTAACACTTCTATATAGAGAAAGAAAACATGATTCCACCTGCACCTTAAAATATTATGATGAAAAATATGGCTCTTGCTTTTTATCATACCATCATGTAAGGAATAAAACACTGAGGTGGTGTCATTTGTCCTGATGTGAAGCAGAATTGACCCTGGAGAATGGACCCTGACCCTTCTATAAATACTAAATAAATATCCTTAAGCATAGGAAAGCTTTACCATATCAATGCTTACACATTTTTCTTTGCTCACTCATTTCTGTTTTTATAAAATATTAATCAACCACCATGTCTGACCAATCAGATTTGAGAATTTAGCAGCGCTGTGGTATAAATGCATTTGTGCTTGTATGAGTGGCTCAAGTAATATTATTGTATATATTAATGTAACCTGTGTGTGTGTGTGTGTGTGTGTGTGTGTGTGTGTGTGATGCGCATAGAAGGCAGGTCAAGGAAAAGGTCAAGATGAAGTGTTTCCTACTTTGGACATGGCACTTTTTGACTGGACAGACTACGAGGACATGAGGCCTGAGGACAGCTGGCCATCCAACAAGAAAAAAGGTACAACACTGTTTTCAAACCTTCACTGCTAATGCTAGCCAGCTGACCACGTCTGAGAGGATTTTTAGTCACATTTGTTAAAATTTTTACTACCTTAGTTGTAAACAATAAATGCTGAAGTGATCCATGTAGTTAAGCTAACCTGCCAGGATTTTATTTTATTTGTAAAGATATATTTCTATGTCCCTTTATAAAACTGCTAACGCTAGCAGGCCGATCGAAATGAGCTCTGGATTTCTGAGAGGATATTAAATTTCCTGTTGATAAATGATAAATTGATAAATAAACCAAGCAGTATAACGAAACTGTGGAATAGAAAACTAGCTAGCTAGTTAGTGGATTTCTAAAAGGATTTTTCATTCTTGTCAATACATGTTCATAACTGTCAATGCAAAAATGATCCAAATAGCTAATCTTGGCTGAGCAAACAGGATTTCTATTATGATATTTATGTTATATTTAGTAATGTTTTAAATTTTCTTAATGCCTGAAGCTAGCTAGCTGGTTTACATGAGCAAACCTGTCAGGATTTCAGGATTTTCATAATATGAACATTTATAAGAAGGTAAAATGAGCTAAACTGGCAGGATTTGAGATTTTAAAAAAAAATACTTTTTTCATTTAGCAGACACTATTTAGGTGCTAGCTTTATTTAGACTAGCTAACAGGAGCTAATCTGACAGGATTTCAGAGAGGATTTAAATTTGTGTTCAAAGCTTCTTTGAAAAAATGCTGTTAATTGTTAAAAAGTCTGTTAATTAGAAGGTATACTTAAGAGATATAGATTCTATACTACTATATAATTAAAGTTAACTGCTAAAAAACTTAGCTCAGAGAATTGTTTACCTATGCTTCACTTAAATAGGTCTGTAGACAGTGCTTAAAATGGTAGCTAGCTGCAGTTTCACCCATAGAAAGTTGGCTAAGTGAGCGAGAAAGACTTCTGCAGTCGATACTGAGTTCACCACAGAAGCTCTAAATAATCGTGTAACGTTAATTATGTAAAAATAAGTTGATGGGCTCTTTAATAATCAAATCTTCTCGTTTTCCTGAGTACCGTGCTTGCATGAAGAGATCGATAAAAATATTTTAATTACTCCAGGTCAATGCGACTGTCAGCAGGTTGAAAGCAGATACGTATTCATTTTTCATAATGTCGATATCGATCCGTGAATCCGGCATCTTGCTGAAGAACGCAGTGGTGTTTCATTGTCCTTTCTTCTTGTTGCTCTTTTTCTACAAAGACAAGCGGCGCAGCAAGAACATGAGCAGTGGCAACGCGACCGTGCCCACAGACGATGTTGAACCATGTGACCATCATCTGGATTGCCTGCCCGGTCAGTGCATCCACAAACCAATCAATCAGCAGCAAGACTCATTATACAGAATCCTGAACAGGGTTTTTTATTTCATCTAAAGCTATTTCTCTATTTTTGTGAATCGTTTCAGGGTCTTGTTGTGATCTCAGACATCACGAGTGCAGCCCATATAACCGTGGTCTGAACAACAAGTGCTACGATGACTGCATGTGTAAAGAAGGTGAGTGTTAGTAATGAGTCTTTGGGTCGGATCTTTTAGCTGAACTTTTAAGCCGACTTCTTTTCCTTTTTGGCAAAGGTTGTATGCTTAAATTTAATAAAAATGCCTAAAAAGGGAAACCTCATTTGAACATCAGAGCTGTTTGATATTGTGAATTCGAAATGCAAGCAACAGTGGTGCCTGATGTTGCTTTTATTAGACATACATGCTCTACGTCATTAATTATTTGTAAAAAAAAAAAAAAAGTTCTTGCTAGTCAAAATATTATAAAAAATGTTTGTTCAGAAAGAAAAGAGCCGTTTAGGAGACGGAAATAGTCGACTCCAGTATATCTAACTTCCTGTAAAGAGCTGAAACTGGGTGTGGTCATTGCTCTTTATTTCTTTCGGAAACAAAAATATAAATATTTCTTTCAAAAATGAACAAATGAAAGTGCAAGAAAAGAATTATTAATCTAAAATAAATGTCCATACCGCAACTACTCAAATACAGATACCTTTGATTTAAGCAACAGCCACAATGTGACACAACAAATTTTCTCAAGAGATTTTATACAACAAACCAACAAATTTTATCGGCTGGTTTAAATGGATTTTCACTCGGAATATCACCATTTTCCAGGCCTCCGTTGCTACGCCAAATTCCACCGCAAACGAAGGGTGACTCGGAAACGTGGCCGCTGCGTGGATCCCGATTCGGCCAACAGCGAGCAAGGAGCCTTCATCACGATCTGATAAGAGAGATGACGAAAGAAAAGCAGATCATGACCCTGTACATCCTTCTAAAAGACTTCAGATGGACTAAATCTGAATTTCAAACTTTTAGCGAAATGAAATGAATCTGACCAACTCGCTTGGGTGTACCGTGAACAAGTGCACTGTGTTCCAATGTCACTCACACTGTACATATAATTTTGTGTCTAAACTGGACAGAAAGTTGGGGGGTTTTTTTTGCTTTGTTTTGTTTTTTTTAACTGAGAATGCTGAAAACTTTTTTTTAAAACTTTGCTGTAATAATTACATTACAATGGTGTGTGGATTTTTGCCTTTTTGTTGTTGTTTTTTTATTTATTTTGCTTGGTATGATTTATTATTTATGCTGCACCTATTTGTCATTGTAAAATACCAAGAACCCATGTGTTGAGTTCAGAACCATGGTCAGTTTATGTAATATTTCTTACAATTGAATGATTATAAAATAATTAACGGAATATTTCAACCTTTTGTAAACATTTGAATCGACTTTAAAAAATGAATTCATTTAATTTCAGGAGGAAATATTTGGCTTTAATTTTTTTGTTAGGAAATAAATGCCTGAATAAAGTAGAAAAAATTAAAAACATTATTTTGATGTCATAATTAGATACATGACGTAAATTGATCGATGTTTATTGTATGTTTAATGTACTGCAGTTTAGGAAAAAGAGAACGATGTATAAAAGGATAGATGCGTAATTTTCTTCTTCCTTTAGTGATATGTTTGGCTTTCATGGCTTTATTGTAATGCAGGGCTTTATATATATATATATATATATATATATATATATATATAAAAAATTTTTTTTTTTTTTAGGTGACCATCTGGACATTATTTGGTCCACTGAATACAGCTCAAACGTATTTTGTGTGTTTTTCTTTTCTAACTTCAATGTCCTAATTAAACTAATGCAATTAATAACACCTTGGTTTTCCGATTTTTATGCATGGTATATAACTATTGGTTAGAATGCGTAGAGTAATTAACAGTTTAATATGCTTTCTCTTAAAGCTCAAGAATCTCTAAACACACACATACACACTTTCACATGCTCATTCACACCTAGGGGCAAATTAGCATAACGAATTCGACTAGCAGCGTGTGGACCATACGGACAGTGTGAAAACAGAGTCACCCCTCTGGATTGTTTGTGCTTCTCCTTTAAAATCCTGGTATTGTTTAAATGAACATGCAAGGGCTCAATTTTACTAGTCTATTATTTGTAACTGGAATCCTTCACTGCAACCAGTGCAACAACACAGACTGCGTAATTAATAGACAAACGACACATGTGCCAGGACAAATAACAACAAAAACACAACAGAAAAGTGTTCACACTATTGTCACCACCTGCCTAATATTGTGTTGGTCCCCCTTTTGCTGCCAAAACAGCCCTGACCCGTCATGCACTATGTATTCTGACACCTTTCTATCAGAACCAGCATTAACTTCTTCAGCAATTTGAGCAACAGTAGCTCGTCTGTCCCACACCTCACAAGAGCTGCAGTTTTGGAGATGCTCTGATCCAGTGGTCTAGCCATCACAATTTGGCCCTTGTCAAACTCGCTCAAATCCTTACACTTGTCCATTTTTCCTGCTTCTAACACATCAACTTTGAGGACAAAATGTTCACTTTCCACCTAATATATCCCACCCACTAACAGGTGCCATGATGAGGAGATCATCAATGTTATTCACTTCACCTCTCAGTGCTCATGTATGTGGAAGAGGGCAGATCACTTTTTCCTGAGAGTGTGTTTAGCTGCCCTGTGATACAGTGTGTCTAGCCATTAGGAAAAGATGAGATTTCACGTGTCTTAGAGGAAGTATAGTGTTTTAGTAGATGGTGTGGGTGAGAATTTTCTGATGCCCCGATAAACAATGGGAAAATTATTTTAAAAATGTCTACTTTATGGAAATGGATTGTTCTGTGAGAGTGAAACTGTCTGACCGCTTAAAAATCTGTTTGTAATCACATGATGTCCAGTTAAATATGGGTCAGATATTTGGGTCAGAGCACAGAATCAGCCATGACACAGTGCTCCTGGAGCAACAAGGTTTAAGGGGCACAACAGTGGCAGGTTGGAGGTGCTGGAGCTTGAAATTCTGACCTGATCAATAACCAGAATGGGGCCAGATGCATCTCCATCATGCAAACCATGTGATTACAGAGATCACACTCTAGGATAAGAGATGGCAAAATTGAATGCGTGCAAAAATGTCCTTTGTTTGAGCTGCAAACAGATCTATTGGCTCTCTGACCAAGAAATGCTTTTCTTCCTGTGTATTTCAGTACATTTCAAGCCAGTCTTCTTTCTGTTAAATGAAGAAAATGAATTTTTTTTCTGTTTTGTGGGAAGAAGCTTAAAAATGGTCATTCTCTTCACTTTCCCACTTTTGTCACACTTTCATCTTGTATGTAACAATTAGGTCAACTTTACTCTCTTTGTCTTTCTCTCTCTCTCTCTCTCTCTCTCTCTCTCTCTCTCTCTCTCTCTCTCCCCCCACACACACACACACACACACACACACACACACACACACACGCACACACACACACTATTCCATCCTGTGTCCATCCTGGCCATATAAATCTCACTCCAAGCTCCTCTTTCTCCTTCTCTCTCACTGAGCCGAGCACAAACCCGGCACGATCGATACCGCTAAGTGTAATATTTTCACAAAAAAAGACATCCGTGTGCAAATGATACGCACATTCTCCTGGACTTCTCTAATTACACAGGGAATCTGCTGAACTGTTGATATGCTTTTGTTTCTGATGTATTTTTAATCTCTTTGGTTTGTGCTGCATTGTGCCTGGTGCTGGAGACAGGCCAGGACAGTGATAGATCACACAAACACACACACACACACACACACAAACATGCATTGGGTTCACCTGGGACCTGCTTCGACTGTAAAGCACACTATAAAGCATGAAAGAGAAAGAAAGAGAAGGACTTTCTGGACGAGTGACATTGTGGACGTGTCTAACAGGTTTAAAACTATGCGAGACGGCAGCAAACACTTTCGGTTTTTAAGAATCGATCCTGTGCACACAATTCTGCATGATAGGTTGATTTGTTCAATAATTGAACAAACATTGTGGCCTTGGTGTATAGATGCATTTAAATCAGGATAGTGTTTAAAAAAATCTTAAAATGTGTTGGGATAAAATCATCTCTGCATGACAGTTTTACGAGGACTTTTATTTGATGATTTGTTTTTCAGCCCCCAGATTATTTGACTCTCACCGTCAATCACTTGAATGACACAAATCATGACAAAACACAATGGACAGACTGTATCCGCTAGGGATGAGATTACTTAGCCGGGGGTGACAAGAGGTCAAAGGTCACCATCTGCCAGTCGTGTGCCACACACCAGGGTGTGAGCCAAATCTCCCCCCGATTTGCCTTTATGTCCTACAGAGCTAACAAACCAGTGTGTGGTTCATCCAATCAGAGCTGTCACTGTATGGCTACGGCGCAGGTGGCTCATTCAATATGCTGCGTGATCCTGCTTTACATTTCAAATGCCATTCTGATGGATTTTCTATCCTTATTTAATTGTTTATTAAATAACATTATTTATAGTTATCATATAGATGACAGGATATAATAGGGATTTGTCTTGGTTTGGTCTGACACACCCGGCTGGGCCTCGGTGCCTCTGTGCGCTCAGACTATTTCTAATAACACAGACGCACTGCAGAAATTAAGTTGTCACGCTTGATATTTCACACAGGACAAGTCATTTCTGTTGCAGGGATCCTGGGATGTAATATAAAACGTCAAGTATGGTGCAATTCAACAGACTCATAACTTCAAGTACAGGCAGCCAATTCCCACCTATAAAGATGATCTTCACCAATATGAGCTGAAATTCCATGAACACTGGGAAAACACACACACACACACACACACACACACACACACACACACACACAGTAGGCTAAGGCAACAAATAGAATAAAAAAGTATAGTCTATTTTCATTATTAAGGAATCTTGAGATGTAATTAATAAATAAGATTAAAGATTTTCGCTTTATTGTATTTAAAAATGCTTGATTTTTGGCTAGGATTTGTTTTCAATGTTGACCACAGTCTTTTGTGCAGTTTTTTGGGTTGTAGAGAACATGAAGAAGGGAATAGTGAACAGGGAGTAGTGAATGGGGAGTATTAGGGAATAGAAATTAGTAGGGAGTAGGGAGTAGGGAGCAGGGAATAGGGAGTAGTAGGGAGTAGGGAATGGGGAGTAGGGAATAGGGGGTTGTATGGAGTAGTAGGGAGCAGGAAATAGTGAGAAGAAGGGAGTAAGGAGCAGGGAATAGGGAGGAGTAGGGAGTAGTAGGGAGCAGGGAATAAGGAGGAGTAGGGAGTAGTAGGGAGCAGGGAATAGGGAGGAGTAGGGTGTAGTAGGGAGCAGGGAATAGGGAGGAGTAGGGTGTAGTAGGGAGCAGGGAATAGTGAGAAGAAGGGAGTAGGGAGCAGGGGTTAAGGAGGGGTAGGGAGTAGTAGGGAGCAGGGAATAGGGAGGAGTAGGGAGTAGTAGGGAGCAGGGAATAGGGAGGAGTAGGGAGTAGTAGGGAGCAGGGAATAGGGAGCAGTAGGAAGTAATAAGGAGTAGGGAGCAGGGAATAGTGAGAAGAAGGTAATAGGGAGCAGGGATTAAGGAGGAGTAGGGAATAGAAGGGAGTAGGGAGCAAGGAATAAGAAGGAGTAGGGAGAATTAGGGAGAATGGAGCGGGGAATAAGGAGTAGTAGGGAGTATTAAGGAGTAGGGAGCTGGGAATAAGGAGGAGTAGGGAGTAGTAGGGATTAGGGAGCAGGGAATAAGGAGTAGTAGGGAGCAGGGAATAAGGAGTAGTAGGTTGTAGGGAGTAGTAGGGAGAAGGGAGCAGGGAATAAGGAGTAGTAGGGTGCAGGGAGTAGGAAATAAGGAGAAGTAGGGAGTAGAAGGGAATAATCTAGCCATGGGGGTCACAGTCCAGTGACTTCTGTGCTGGTCCCAAGCCCAGATAAATAGAGAGGGTTGTGTCAGGAAGGGCATCTGGCGTAAAACATTGCCAAATTACCCATGCGAATTGTCAGTACTCTGAATTTCATACTGGATCGGTCGAGGCCCAGGTTAACAACGACCGCCATCGGCACCATTGACCTATAGGGCGCCGATGGAAATTGGGCTACTGTTGGTCAAAGAAGTAGAGGAGGGAGGAGAGTGCACAGACAGAGAGAGAAGAGGAAAGGTAAGAGTGTAGGACTGAGAATAGGAACTCTGGATGTTGGTACTATGACAGGGAAAGGTAGAGAGCTGGCTTATATGATGGAGAGAAGAAAGGTGGATATACTGTGTGTACAGGAGACCAGGTGGAAGGGTAGCAAGGCTCGTAGTATAGGAGCAGGATTCAAGCTGTTTTATTATGGTGTGGATAGTAAGAGAAATGGTGTAGGTGTGGTCCTGAAGGAGGAGTTTGTGAGGAATGTTCTGGAGGTGAAGAGAGTGTCAGACAGGGTGATGAGTCTGAAGTTAGAGATTGAAGGGGTGACGCTGAATGTTGTTAGTGGTTATGCCCCACAGGTAGGTTGTGAGTTAGAGGAGAAAGAGAGATTCTGGAGTGAATTAGATGAAGTGATGGAGAGTATTCCCACGGGTGAGAGAGTGGTGATAGGAGCGGATTTTAATGGACATGTTGGTGAGGGGAACACAGGTGATGAGGAGGTGATGGGCAAGTTTGGAGTTAAGGAAAGGAACCTAGAAGGACAGATGGTAGTGGACTTTGCTAAGAGGATGGACATGGCTGTGGTTAACACTTATTTTCGGAAGAGGGAGGAGCATAGAGTGACTTACAAGAGTGGAGGTAGGAGAACACAGGTAGACTACATCTTATGTAGAAGAGGCAATCTGAAAGAGATTAGTGACTGTAAAGTGGTAGTGGGAGAGAGTGTAGCCAGACAGTATAGGATGGTGGTGTGTAGGATGACTTTGATGGTCTGTAAGAAGAAGAAGAGGTCAGAGATAGAGAAGAAAACCAAGTGGTGGAAGCTGAAAAAGGAGGAATGTTGTGAGGAATTTAGACAGAAGATGAGGCAGGCTCTGGGTTGTCAGGTAGTGCTGCCAGATGACTGGGAAACTACAGCAGAAGTAATCAGGGTGACAGGAAGAAAGGTGCTGGGTGTGTCATCTGGAAGGAGGAAAGAAGATAAGGAGAATTGGTGGTGGAATGAGGACGTTCAGGATAGTATCCAGAGGAAGAGGTTAGCCAAGAAGAAGTGGGACATGGACAGGACTGAAGAGAATAGACAGGAGTACAAGGAGTTACAGCACAGAGTGAAGAGGGAGGTGACTAAGGCCAAGCAGAAGGCATATAAACGAGTTGTACACAAAGGTTAGACACTAGAGAAGGAGAGAAGGACTTGTACAGGTTAGCTAGGCAGAGGGATCGAGATGGGAAGGATGTGCAGCAAGTTAGAGTTATTAAGGATAGAGATGGAAGGGTGCTCACAAGTGAGGAGAGTGTACAGAGGAGATGGAAGGAGTACTTTGAGGAGCTGATGAATGAGGAAAATGAGAGGGAAAAAAGAGTAGAAGGGGTGAACTCTGTGGAACAGAAAGTAGATAAGATTAGAAAGGATGAAGTCAGGAAGGCTTTGAAGAGGATGAAAAGTGGAAAGGCAGTTGGTCCTGACAACATCCTGGTGGAGGTCTGGAAGTGTGTAGGAGAGGCAGCAGTGGAATTTTTAACTAGTTTGTTCAACAGGGTTTTAGAGAGTGAGAAATTGCCTGAAGGGAAAGGAGAAGAAGTGTGTTAGTGCCGATCTTTAAGAATAAGGGTGACGTGCAGAGTTGCAGCAACTATAGGGGGATAAAGTTGATGAGCCATACAATGAAGCTATGGGAAAGAGTAGTGGAAGCTAGGTTAAAGGGAAAGGGAGTGGACATTTGTGAGCAGCAGTATGGCTTCATGCCCAGAAAGAGCACAACAGATGCAATTTTTGCTCTGAGAATTTTGATGGAGAAGTATAGGGATGGTCAGAGGGAGTTGCACTGTGTGTTTGTAGACTTGGAGAAAGCGTATGACAGGGTGCCAAGAGAAGAGCTGTGGTACTGTATGAGGAAGTCAGGAGTAGCAGAAAAGTATGTCAGAGTGGTGCAAGGGCATGTATGAGAGGAGCAGGACAGTGGTGAGGTGTGTTGTAGGTCAGACAGAGGAGTTCAAAGTGGAGGTGGGACCCCCCCCCCCCCCCCCCCCTGGGGGTAGGGAGCGGGGATAAGGAGTTAGGGTGTAGGGAGTATAGGGATGGGGCCAGTTGTAGGGAGGGAGACAGGGTCTCTTGGAGTAATGGGGGTGGGAGCAGATGAATAAGGAGTAGTGGAGCAGGGAAAACAGGGGAGGGGAAAAGGAGAGGGGGAGGGCGTGGGAGAAGGGAATAAAGTAGTAGGTAGTAAGACTGGGGGTAACAAAAAAGGGGGTGGGGGAATGTGGGAGAGGGAAGGGAAGGAGTAAGGTGTAGGGAATAGTAGGGGAGGGTAAGGAGTAGTAGGTGTAAAGGGGGAGTAGTAGGGAGTAGAGGGGCAGGGAATAAGGAGTAGTAGGGTGTAGGGAGTAGTTTGGGAGTAGGGAGCAGGGAATAAGGGGGTAGTAGGGTGTAGGGAGTAAATAGGGAGCAGGGAATAAGGAGTAGTAGGATGTAGGGAATAGTAGGGAGCAGGGAATAAGGAGTAGTAGGGAGTAGGGAGCAGGGAATATGGAATAGAGAGTAGTACAGGACAGGGAGTAAATAGGGAGTAGGGAATAGGGAGTGGGGAATGGTAACAGAGGCAGGGAGAGTGACGTTGTTAGGAGTCACGTGATCAGAGTCATACCCCTGTCACATGACGAATGTTTTGTGCCCCGTCAGAGGGCGGGGCCACGCGCACCAAACTTCTAATGCTCATAGTTCACTTTCTTTTCACGCAGGCCTGAAGTAGACACTGTAAAAGACACTGTAAACACTTTAAATGGAAATTCCGGCAATAAACC
>JAUCMX010000023.1:3837366-3894866 GCA_033459395.1 Hemibagrus guttatus
TTCAGCTCAAAGCTTAATGATAGCAAGTAAAGTCACATGAGCACAGAACTGCAACAAGCTACACAGGACAACGACTGGGAAACAAGGTACTGTTAATATATTTAATGCAGGGTTGCGTGAGTAGAAATAACTATTTAAGCGGATACAAACTTTCGCAGACCTTCCAACCATTAGGGATTTTGCATAGCAGTTTTGTATTTAAACACTGAAGTACAGGGTATAACTCAACATTGCATTAAAACCACAAGCAATTACGAAAAGGAATTAATTTTAAACTCATATGAGCTTAAAGCCCATATGAACTGAATCGCCCTGGAAGCCCCGCCCCCTTCCTCAGAGGTTGGACTACAGATCGGAAAGGTTATGAGTTCAAATCCGAGTGCCACCAAGTTGCCCTCTTGGGCCCCTGATCAAGGCCCTTAACCCTCAATTGTTCAGTTGTATGAAAAATGAGATAAAAATGTAAGTCACTCTCGATAAATGCCATAAATGTAAGAGTAGACACCTTGTTGGAATGTAGTAGCTTAGTGGTGAAGTTGTTGGACTACTGATCGGAAGGTTGTCTTCATTAATGTGAGCTAATGTCTGTGAGTGTGTATTCGACATGGATAAAATTAAACAAGTATAATTAGACAAGTTTATAGTGTAAAGATCAGTTGAATTAATTTTATTATTAGGAACGCACTCGCATCGTGGACACCGAAAAGGGTAAAAATGGCTGAACATTTTGTTCTGTGAAAAAATGTGGAACTTTTCCTGAGATTTGTCAAAAACTTATATTGATTATTATATTTTAATAATAAAAATTATATTGACTAGAGGCTTTATTTCTCTTCAGGTTTGGCGGGTTTGCTTTTGCTTTGTATATACAAGTAAGACAGAATCTGAATGAGTTTATCAGAGTTAAAACTACAACTAAGAACACAGCCCTAAATTGCTGTTCGTGTAGGGATACACCGACCAGGCATAACATTATGACCACCTGCCTAATATTGTATTGGTCCACCTTTTGCTGCCAAAACAGCCCTGACCCGTCATGCACTGTGTATTCTGACACCTTTCTATCAGAACCAGCATTAACTTCTTCAGCAATTTGAGCAACAGTAGCTCGTCTGTTGGATAGATACTGACCACTGCAGACCAGGAACACCCCACAAGAGCTGCAGTTTTGGAGATGTTCTGATCCAGTGGTCTAACCATCACAATTTAGCCCTTCGTCAAACTCGCTCAAATCCTTATGCTTGCCCATTTTTCCTGCTTCTAACACATCAACTTCAAGGACAAAATGTTATATATCCCGTCCACATGATGAGGAGATCATCAGTGTTATTCACTTCACCTCTCAGTGCTCATAATGTTATGGCTGATCGGTGTATACAGATACGCATATGTATAAAAATGTCTAGTTTTAATGCTTTCTGCTTTTACCTGTCCGTTATCAGTCACCTGTCCTCACTGTTTTGTTTCCATGCTTTTCTGCTCTCTCTGTTTGTCTCTGTCTATCTGTCTGTCTGTATAACTGTCTGTCTTCCATCTCGGTATGTCTTTTCCTGTCAGACCTGGAGACATCAGTGGACAGTCGTTGCACCACAGACAGCGCTGATACCACTTTCCTTGGCCGGCGTTACTGAAAGCCTCTCTTTATTCTTCATTTCTGTGTGTGTGTTTGTGAAACTGATGAGACATTATGTTTCTGGGAGCCATACATTATTTTATTGTGTTTGTCATTGTGTGTGTGTGTGTGTGTGTGTGTGTGTGTGGTTGGATGTGTGTATGTATGTATATATATAATATAATATAATATAATATAATATAATATAAAAGTGTGTGTGGTAGAGTGAGTGCGTGTGTCTGTGTGTGTGTGAGAGAGAGTGAGTGTGTGGGTCCGTGAATAAGTATGTGTGTGAGTGTGGCTCAGTGTATGTGAGTGTGGTTGAGTGAGTGTGTGTGTGTGGGGGCAGTTTGTACGTGTAATAATCACAGATCGGCTTTTTTCGCCTTAACTTGTAAGTAGCTGGAGCTCACTGGAATTACGCATTTTTGACCTTTGAACTCCGTCTTTGGGGTTCAGATTGGAAAGAAACTCAGAGGTCTCAAATTTCCTTTGTTTTTTTTGTTTTTTTAGCAAAAATTTGTCAAGCTAACTGTAAATAGAGTTAGCTTGTAAATTTCAAACAGTATATTTAACTAAAAACAGTACAAAATAATAGAAAATTTACCTCATAAATCCTGCATACTGTATATTCAGTGCTCTGGATTTAACAGACTGCAGACTGTGTCTGTTGATTGATGTAAATGAAATGCAAGTACACTATATTGGCAAACGTTTTGGGACACCCCTCCAAATCATGGAATTCAGGGGCTGGGCTCAGCCCCTTAGTTCCAGTGAAAGAAACTCTTAATGCTTCAGCCTACCAAGATATTTTGGACAATTTCATGCTCCAAACTTTGTGGGAACAGTTTGGGGATGACCCCTTCCTGTTCCAACATGACTGAGACATGAACGAGTGAGTTTGGTGTGGAGGAACTTGATTCAACCTCAACCCCATAGAACACCTTTGGGATGAATTAGAGTGGAGACTGCGAGCCAGGCCTTCTTGTCCAACATCAGTGCCTGACCTCACAAATGGCTTCTAGAGGAATGGTCAAAAATTTTAGCCATAAACACACTCCTAAACCTTGTGGAAAGCCTTCCCAGAAGAGTGGAAGCTGTTATAGCTGCAAAGGGTGGGACAACTCCATATTACATTCATGTGCATGAAAAGGCAGATGTCCCAAAACTTTTGGTAATATAGTGTATATACAGTAAAACTGATTAAAAATAAGACTTTTGACAGCATCGTGCTATACACAGGGTTGAGGAGATCATCTTTGTTTCTGAGTTGAGGGAGAGTCGGAAATTTTGCGTCACAGGATTTAGTCAAATACAGCGATTGCTGTGAAGTGAAGGTTGCTGGGAGATCAACCAATATGGTGAAGCTTTACACAAGATAAGAACTATGTGAATTTACAATGAAAGAACTGCAAAATGTTTGCAAATTAAATGTAATCAATGGTTTACTGTTTGAGATCATTTGAGCATTTTATTAACCTTATTAGAAAGCAGTGACTTTGAATTGAATTTGACCTGCATTTATTTATTTTTCTGTTTTTTTTTTTTTCTTTATTATTATTTTTTTTTCTTTTTCATTTTAAGCTGTATTTTAATAAATCATGCA
This sequence comes from Hemibagrus guttatus, assembly GCA_033459395.1. Lineage (NCBI taxonomy): Eukaryota > Metazoa > Chordata > Actinopteri > Siluriformes > Bagridae > Hemibagrus > Hemibagrus guttatus. Next base: position 3,840,585 of record JAUCMX010000023.1, read on the forward strand.
AAAGAATTTGTGTAATCGTTCTTTTTCTGACTGAATTATTTATAGAATATAAATTTTGTATCAAATAAATACACCTCATATTAGATACAAATCTTTTTATTTCTGTGATATGCTTCATTTAATTTATTTTATTTTTTACCTTTTTTCGAATTTTTTTAAATAGAGGTTAAAAAATTTAGTCAGAGAAAAGTAAACTCTACCTGATTGTTCAAGACAAATAAAAAATGTTTGTTTTGCTCGAACCAGTTTTCTACCATGATGTTAAACATGTTCTAGCTAGTCAGGCCTTGCTAACATTAGCTTGTTGGCAAGCATTAGCAGTTAAAATGAGCTGTTTATTAGGAATTTCTCTATTTCAGAACTTTTATTTGTACTGACCTCATTATGGTTCATATCTGTTTTGATTCTATGTAATTCTACTCCACGTCTTTGCCCTTCATTCCACGGATACGAGCACTGGCAGATGTCTGATTGGTTTCATCTTTGGCTTAATAAAGTCCCTGTTTTTGATATTTGAATTTTTTGCAAATTGTTTTTAAGCATCAAATCTTAACACCATAACCCATAATTTGAAATATCTTTTCAAATTATATTAGGAAATTTCCTTAGCAAGTTAAATTTGAAGACAAATTATTGGCGAAAAAAAAAACGTTCATTTTTAAAATACACCGTAGAATTTTTCACATTTTCCATTAAAAGCTGTCTAGTGGAACAATAATGCTGCATCAACAAGCAGTCCAGTTCTTCTTCCTGAAAGAGTTTTTTTCTATTTGTGTGGACATTTTTTAAATTGTTTTGTCCATAATCATAAATACAGCATTAAATATACACTCTTCCAATAGTTTTTTCATGAATTCAAAATCAGCAATCATTTAGGTTTATTCTAGCCTGCTTGCAGATTAAGGAGAAATGTCTTTCTTTTCCTTTTCAGGTTTTCCGACAGTGACCCAGAACCGAGACTCCTATCAGTCGATCGATCAGCAGGACCAACCCGACAACTCGGCCAAGCCGTTTATCCAAGGAGAGGACCAGAAACATGCCGCACGACCTTACTGATTCATACCTTAACTCATTAACTGTTTTTTTTTAAATGGTTGCTGCACTGCTGGAAAAAAAAGATGTTACAAATGTGCTAAAGTGTAGCATTGCTTGTTACTGCTGGGAGACCCTCAGGGGTCAGTAATCACCACCTTTATTTTGTATCTTTCACCTGGGAAAGTGAATGGAGTTGCCTTTAAGATGATTTAAGAGTCATCATTAGACCTCAAGGACCTTATTTAGACCTAAATGAGCTTTCCAAGGTGGTATTAATATAACACACACACACACATATATATATATATATACATATGTGTTTGTGTGTGTGTGTGTGTGTGTGCATTATATTAATTCCACCTTGGAAAACTCATTTAGGTGTTATTACATTTTATATATATATATATATATATATATATATATAAAACACACACACACACACACCAAACAGGCATAACATTATGACCACCTGCCTAATATCGTGTTGATCCCCCCCCTTTTGCTCCCAAAACAGCCCTGACCCATCGAGGCATGGACTCCACTAGATCCCTGAAGGTGTGCTGTGGTATCTGGCACAAAGATGTTGCCTCCATAGGTCCCACCTCGCAACTTACAGGACTTAAAGGATACTCTTGATAGATACTGACCACTGCAGACTGGTTACACCCCACAAGAGCTGCAGTTTTGGAGATGCTCTGATCCAGTGGTCTAGCCATCACAATTTGGCCCTTCGTCAAACTCGCTCAAATCCTTACACTTACCCATTTTTCCGGCTTCTAACACATCAACTTTGAGGACAAAATGTTCACTTGCTGCCTACTATATCCCACCCACTAACAGGTGCCATGATGAGGAGATAACACAATATCATAATCCCTTTTTTTTTTTTTTTTAAATTAAATGTAGTTCAGTTCACTTGGATTGTAATGGGCTACTTGCACTCAGGGCCACAATGTATTTCCATCACCAGTAGCACTGTTTACATTTGGCAAGTGCAGCGAGTGAGCAACAGCTAATACCCCCCCCCCCCCCCAACACACACATACTTGATGCCTGAAGCTTTTCAAATCACATGAGCTTGAACTTCACTGATATTTATTTTCAAGACCTCTCGCAGACACAGAGTGTAAAATAGCACTGTTGTCATTATAGAGTAGGAGCCGGAAGCAAAAATTGTCATCTTGGTTAAAATGCGGTGTAAATTGTTTGTGCAAGTAGCCTATTGTAAATCTCCAGTGATGGATTACAGACAGTCTTGAAGGAAAAAGAATTAATTAGAAGATCTGTACACGAGTATTGAAAATGATGGGTACATGCGAGGGCAATTTTGTGTCTTAAGAAGTAATATTAGCCGACATGTTAGTCTTCATAATGTAGAAAGAAGTACTCTTAGGTGAGTAAGAAAATAAATATATATAAATATGTCACTTCTTTTTTGTTTTTGGATGAAGTTTTGCTGTTGAAGAAAGATGCTGGATAATAATAAAAATAACTGTCAGTTATATTCTGTACACTACTCTTGAATTCCTGCTTTTTCTCTCTCGCAAATGCTCCTTTTAGAGGCTCTTTACTAACTGTAGAACTTTTCCTCTTGTGGCAATCCACTTCCTGTTTAAAAGTCTAATGCGTCAGTTCCCCATTTTGTAATCACACACTGATGAGGAGTAAATTATTTTGTCTTTAGTCTTTTGTAAGCCTGTACTCTGCTTTTCCTCAAGGACAAATTCAGGTTATGAGGACAGTAAAACAAGAACATTTCCACGTTTTATTATACGGAGCCTGACACGCAGGCAGATGTACGTGACCCTCGTGATCGGTCTCGTCTTCTTCTGTTTCGGTGCTTGTTCTCAGAGGTCTGTGATCACTGTGGAGTTTTCATAACCTGACAGCAGGCTGGTGTGATGCAAAAATGGAGAAAGAAGTTGCAGTTATTACATAGAAAAATATGCAAATCAGACATTTTCGATATGTATAAACAAATGAATTATTTTATCTCTGTGAGTCTGATATAAAACGAGTCCGTCGGCTTTCAGTCTGTTTTAGACGTGTATTTTTCCCTCTGTTGGATAACCTTACACAGAATTTTACTGGTTGAAGATCAAATTTGAGCTGCTTTTTAGATGAACAAGCACTTGGAGCATCTCAGAGAGCAGAAATGGGTTTGAGATCAACATTTACTTTGAAGATAAAAACATTTGTGTTGAAAAAAATGAACCGTTTTGTGTTGTTTTGGAACTTTTCTATAGATATATCACCCCTAGTAGGCTAGAGAAAAACAGAAAAACTTATAAAACACTACAAATTTATAAGAGTGTCTACTTTTATATGAGCTTCATATTAATCACTGTGGAGTGGAACATGACAAAGACACTCAATCATCAACATGGACACAACAAAACAGGAGCAAACTCCATTTATTTGGCCTTAGCATGAGTTAACAACAACCTGTGGTTGCATAATTCAGTAGATGAGGCATAATTAACTCAAGGTTGCCTGAGTTTATCTTAAGACCTTCACAAACCCACAAAATACAGAGCCACCGAGTTTTATTAGAGCTACACTTTGAATCATGGTGTGATCAGACATTTTGGGATTCAGTATTTTTTAGCATCTTATAATGATCTAATAATATGGTCTCTACGTGTAGATGAATATAGAGAATGTTATATGACACCTATGTATTTTTACTCGTAACATAAAAGGTGCCAATATTTCTGAAGTTTTTCTTAGCTGACTCAGTCATCTTGGTGTTAATTGACCTGGTCATGCATCAGTGTTACTATGAAATTTTTTATATTTTTAGATCTTCACAACCTGGTTCCAATTTCTTTCTCTCTTAGCTAAACTCTCTACATCGTAATCTTTTCCATGCTGCCTGTTTTAGAATTACACACATGGGTTTTTTTCTCCCTCCTATTAGCCTCATTAGCGGTTTCCATAGGAACTCTGCTGCCTGCTAAGGAGACCGCAATTTGTTATTTCATGCTATATCTCCACACGGGTAATGTTTCAGCACTCGGTGCCTGCAGTGACGTTAGACGTGAGCTCGATGAGATTGCTAATGAGAAACACAGGAAGGTGACGGTTAGACGCTTGATTATCGAGCTCCTGCTTCTAAGCTTGAGCTGTTATTATTTTCTCCCCATGCTGATAGAGATAATTTATACTGTGTCCTCATTAGCGCTTAAGCTTGCTGGTCAGAGATTCAGAGCTGATGTTGAATACTAATTATAACTACTTTTTGGTTTTGGTTTTTATAAAAAACACAATATATATATATATACATATTTAGATATTTTTCAGGATTGCAAATGCAACCATCACAAGAACAGTGTGAGTTTCTTAGAAATTATTTCAACGTATTAATGCTTGCGGCTTTCTAGTTGCTTGGATCTAATGCTATAAGCAAATATAGCTTCACAGTAAAGTAGCTCCTGAATTGCTTTTTCCCCCTTTTTCTTTACAAAGCAAAATATTTGAATTGCTATCATTTCTCGCACTCAATTAAGGAGAGCTCTTAATTAACGTATAATGGCTTGTTAATGGGGTTCTCGCTGCTGAGCAGTTAGCGGCTGGTGAAAGCTGTATGCAGGAGGCAAACTGACCAACCTGACTTTATCAAAAAATGTTAGAGGAATAAATAGAAATGATATGCATTCAATTTTATTTTATGGGTCACATGGGTCAGTTAGATACAGTATAGAACTTGACATGAAAATTCGGCCAGTTCGTCTGGACTGCGCAGGTAAAGCAACTAAGTTTAAGAACCATGTAAAAAAAAAAAAAGGAAAAAGAAAAGAATGAATAGAAATAGTGGGCACGGTGGCTTAGTGGTTAGCACGTTTGCCTCACACCTCCAGGGTTGGGGGTTCGATTCCCGCCTCTGCCATGTGTGTGGAGTTTGCATGTTCTCCCCGTGCCTCAGGGGTTTCCTCCGGGTACTCCGGTTTCCTCCCCTGGTCCAAAGACATGCATTGTAGGTTGATTGGCATCTCTAAATTGTCCGTAGTGTATGAGAGTGTGTGTGTGTTCCCTGTGATGGGTTGGCACTCCGTCCAGGGTGTATCCTGCCTTGATGCCCAACGACGCCTGAGATAGGCAGAGGCTCCCCGTGACCCGAGAATAGATCGGATAAGCGGTAGACGAATGAATAGAAATAGAATAGAAAAGAGGTAACAGAATGTGATATGTGCAGTATGTTTACGTGTAGAAACATGATGTGCAACCCTACGGCATGTAGGTACATGTATAGAATATATTATATTATAGACTTTTTATTCGACACACACACATTAACATGCTTATTCATATCTACAAGGAATTCTTTCTGTTTTTGAGAGGAAACCTACGGTGGCTGAGAAGTTTGAGACAAAATAACAAATCAGAAAACACAAGGACAATTCAGACAAAGCGGAAAAGGTAGGTATAGTGCGAATGGAATTCTTACCTCTGATTGGACGAGACATCTGTCACTCAAGATATACAAGCAGTAGGAAATTGTGTATCTAACTTTATTTCTTGTACATGTGTGGAGTTCTGCGTTCACTTTAAACCATTTTTTTTCAATAATGCAACTTTTTTTAATCTTTTAATTTTTAAAATTTTTTTAATTAAGAAAATAACAAAGATATATATTTATATTTATAAGAAAATGGAATTAATTCAGCGCTACTCTCAGGAAGGACGTTCACATGGCGTGATTTTGGATACACTGATCAGTGTATCATGGCGTAAAGACTAGTTTGCGATCTCTAAAAACACACCTGAAGAAAGCAGGAATGTTTGGAAGACCAAACTATTCCAGATTAAAGGATGTAAGGAGCGCTGTAAGAGCAGAGCTGTATTCATACACACACCAAGCCACTTTCTACTGCTGCAGCCTGCTGGACTTCCTGTATATCCTGAGTGACAGATGTCTCCTCCAATCAGCAGTAAGGATTCCATTCACAAACTATGCCTACCTTCGTCTGAATTCTCTTTGTGTTTTTGGATTTGTTATTTTGTTTTCAGATTTGTTATACTGTTTTGCACTACTCGGCCACCGTAGAAACCTGACTGGAAACAGGGAAAACAGACATCGACTTGAGTTCAGAATCATGTTCCCTGTTCATCTCACCTCCCATTCTGAGTTTCTCAGGCTAGGCTCCACTAGATCCACCACAAGTCTGACCAGAATAAAGCATGTATTAAAGCTGAATCAATGAATTCGATGAATAAATGTGACTTCTGAGAAGTTGTTATTAGTATGTGATGAATATTCATTCATTCATTCATTGTCTACCGCTTATCCGATCTATTCTCGGGTCACGGGGAGCCTGTGCCTATCTCAGGCGTCATTGGGCATCAAGGCAGGATACACCCTGGACGGAGTGCCAACCCATCACAGGGCACACACACACTCTCATTCACTCACGCAATCACACACTACGGACAATTTAGAGATACCAATCAACCTACAATGCATGTCTTTGGACCACGGGAGGAAACCGGAGTACCCGGAGGAAACCCCCGAGGCACGGGGAGAACATGCAAACTCCACACACACATGGCGGAGGGGGAAATCGAACTCCCAACCCTGGAGGTGTGAGGCAAATGTGCTAACCCGTGTGATGAATATCGTCTGTGTAAATTAAACAGCAATAAAAAGAAAATGTCTTCATAATGGTGCGGAAAAAAAACATCTTATGAGTGACAGTTCTATTTTTTTTTTTTTTTTTTTATAGATCATATATGGTTTGAAAAAACAGGAAGTCTATAGTAACTCAAGTAACCAGTCTTTTATGCAACCGTGCTCAAAAACCAAAAACAAAAGCAAAAAAACCCAGCAACATTAGATGACCACATTGGGGTCCAGTCCTGCCGCGATTTCACACATTAAATAAATAAATAATAAATGCACGAAGGGGGCACGGTGGCTTAGTGGTTAGCACGTTTGCCTCACACCTCCAGGGTTGGGGGTTTAATTCCCGCCTCTGCCGTGTGTGTGTGTGGAGTTTGCATGTTCTCCCTGTGCCTCGGGGGTTTCCTCCAGGTACTCCGGTTTCCTCCCCCGGTCCAAAGATTAAAAAAAGCAAAAGGTATGTTGAGTGGCATCTCTAAATTGTCTGGTGTGAGTGAATGAGAGTGTGTGTGTGCGCCCTGCGATGGGTTGGCACTCCGTCCAGGGTGTATCCTGCCTTGATGCCTAATGATGCCTGAGATAGGCACAGGCTCCCTGTGACCTGAGTGTAGATCAGATAAGCGGTAGACAATGAATGAATAAATGCACGACTAATCAAGACAGAGGTGTTCCTATTAAACAGGCCAATTAGTTTACAACAAGTTCATTCTTTATACCAATTTTCGTCTGCTAGACAAAAAAGGAGACAGCAAAAAGTCAGACTTTAATACTGTGTTTTATAACATTGCCTAGTAAAATATTTGGAAGATTGTGTAAAAAGAAATTATCTGAAGTACTTCAACTTCAAAAAAAAAAGAAAAGAAAAGAAAAGAAAAGAAAAACGATCCAATCCTTGGCCTGGAGTTTCCTCTTCTTCGTATCTGCAAACCGCCTGAAAGAGAGAACATATACACACACCTGCAGCATAAATCATAAAAAAGCCCACATAACATATTGTTAATTATTGAACAAAGCAATAAAGGCGTGCGCATATTTTCAAACCAGTTATGAATCAAGAATCCAGAGGTGGACATGTACCCTGGCATAAAGTAATTAACATATGCATTAAAAGTGATGACAACTGCAATATGATCTGCATGGTTATAATGAAATTGAATTTCTCTCCTCTTTCCGTTATCCATTATTCATCCGGCAAGCCAAGGCTTTTACCAAGACGAGTAACGGAAACCCGGGAATCTGCTCAACAGCACAAACCTACAAGTTAAAAAAAAATGGAGCTCAAGAGCTAATGTCTTTATTAAAGCGTATTTCCGTGTCATGATAATTAAGGAATGTCCCTTAGGAGGAAAAACGACATGAACGTGATATAATTTTGACAGATTCTGCAGAAAAAAAAGAAGCATATCGTTAATAGATGGCTATATAACGATTTGCTTCCCCTTAATGGCTGATTACAGATTTGGCAGCGAATGAGCTCATATTAGGACGCGAAGGGAAATGATTAGAAAAGGCGTAATGCAGCTCTGAGATTTTATTCCATGTATATGAGATACGATGTGATATGATGAGGGCATAATGAAACATAAATGAGATATGGGTTTCTTGGATAATTATGGGTTCTGGGAAGGGTTTTGCTCTGCCTTTCTGACAGGGAACCATTTTACTGTAGGCATCTAGCTAGAAATTTTAATTAATCAATTAAACAACGATAAAGTGTTTGCAATAACAATAATCACGATTGTGGTTTGCAGCAAATGGCATCTAATGGTTTCCTATTAAACGATTACAATACACCAAATATTAGCTTATTAAAGCTATTTCTAGACATCATTTGATTCATTTCAAGACAATTTTGCTTCTTTCCAGATGTAGAAATGCTTAGATAAATGCTGAGGGATGTGGTAGCTGTTGTTATTGATCGGAAGGCTGTGAGTTCGAATCTCAGGTCCACCAAACTGCCACTGTTGGGCCCTTGAGCAAGGCCCTTAACCCTCAATTGTATAAAATGAGATAAATTATGAGTTCCTCTGGATAACGGTGTCTGCGCAAAAACAAACATCTAGAACTACACTTGTTAACACATTATGGACAATATAGTGATGCCAATCAGCCTAAAATGCATGTTTTTGGAATGAGGGAGGAAACCAGAGAACCCAGAGAAAACCCCCGAAGCACAGGGAGACAGGGCAGAGGCAGGAATCGAACCCCCAGCCATGAAAGTACTAGGCAAAAGTTATCATTTCCTACATTATCATTTCTACAGTAAGAGCTTACTCAGGGACTTGTATGAAGGTGTCATATAAGCTGATTTAAAATGGTGCATAATTATGGAAGGAGTCTCCAGTGTCAGCACTCAACAGTCGGAAGTAAAGCTAATGTGGGAACGTCTTCAGGAGGTAGGACTTCTCAGTTTCTCAGTAAGCTGCTTTGTTTGCCTCATTAATTTTAAGATTTTGAATGTAGCTATAAATGGATAAAAAGAATGATGTGTCACTCTTGACTCAAAATTATGTGGTATAAGCTCCATCATATCACTCCGTTGTTGATCATTTTCCTATAATTGCACAAGCGAAAGTATTTCATTCTGAACCTAATGAATAAGCTTTCCTTCAAAAATTTCAGCCTCATGAGGAGAAGAATAAAAATGTGGTGAGTTTAATTTTTAAAAAAAATGAACAAACAAAAAAATGGCCGTGTTAATCCACGTTATTTTACATTGTTCTCTTTACATGCTCACTGCGATTGTGACCATAAGCCGCATTTGATCTGCTAAAAATCATTCATGGCCACATCTCCAGCAGAGCTTTATCTCCTAGCTGACCTACTTTCGAGTGGTGCTGCTGTAATCTGAATCCGTTAGGACAAAAGAAAGTTAATGATTATGATCCAGCGTGAAATGTGTCCATCTTGGATTTTTATGCAGATAAAATTCGATAGAAGAAGGTTTTCTGAAGACACGCTCGCATACAATCGCAAATCCAGAGAATGTTTTCCGACAGAATGCGAGCGGGATGTGAAGAGGCGGGTGGAGCTGGAAGGGCGAGGTAGGTGGATGATAAATGACCGTGACGAGAGAGAGCCCTGAGCTGCAGCTCCATCTGACACTTCGCTTTTTCAGTGGATTTAATGAGCCTGAACCTCTTGACTTCTGTTTTGTAGGAGAATCCGCTCTTGAGGATAGAGATGACCCCGTTAAACAAGCTCACACGCACCGACCACTTTATTAGGAAAGACTGGACACCGGTTCATTTACGCACATCGTGTTCATGTTTGCTGTAAGATTTTCACACACAACAATCAAAATATTAATATTTATGTGTGGGGGCACGGTGGCTTAGTGGTTAGCACGTTTGCCTCACACCTCCAGGGCTGGGGGTTCGATTCCTGCCTCTGCCGTGTGTGTGGAGTTTGCATGTTCTCCCTGTGCCTCGGGGGTTTCCTCCGGGTACTCCGATTTCCTCCCCTGGTCCAAAGACATGCATTGTAGGTTGATTGGCATCTCTAAATTGTGTGATTGTGTGTGTGTGTGTGTGTGTGTGCCCTGCGATGGGTTGGCACTCCGTCCAGGGTGTATCCTGCCTTGATGCCCAATGATGCCTGAGATAGGCACAGGCTCCCCGTGACCTGAGTATAGTTCGGATAAGCAGTAGACAATGAATGAATGAATATTTATGTGTCACGTACACAGTTAGATACAGTATACAACTTCGGTTGAAGCGAAATCCTGGCCACTTCTCCTAGACTATTTATAGAAAGCTGCATTAAAAAAAGAATGAATAGAAATAAGAAGAAATAAGAAGAGGCAATAGAAGGTTATGTACGCTCCGTGTGCAATTGTGTTACATAGATAGTACACAGTAACAGTACAGAATGTGCAGTGTGCAGATTTCAACTGAGCAAAAGAAATATTTATAGAATCCTAAGAGATTTGTATGATGCAGATGCTTTTTTAAGTTTATCACGGTTGTAAAGAGTGGTTATTTAAGTCACTGTAGCCTTCCTGTGAGCTCTAAACGTCCTCCATTGTGCTGGATGTTTTTTGTTTTCCGCACCACAGGAGCATCATCGGGGATGTGATAAGTGATAAGGAAGTCGTTTAGTCATTTATAAACCACAGTGATTGTTGCCAAGCTAAAAGATTTGTGGATGTTGTAGCTTAGGAGTTAAGGCATTGGAATACTGATAGGAAAGTTGTGCGCTTGAATCCCAGGTGCACCAAGCCACCACTGCTGGGCCCTTGAGCAACTCTCAGTTGGATAAAAGTCACTGTGGATTAGGTGTGGATTCTCGGGTCACGGGGAGCCTATGCCTATCTCAGGCGTCATCGGGCATCAAGGCAGGATACACCCTGGATGGAGTGCCAACCCATCACAAGGCACACACACACAGACTCTCATTCACTCACGCAATCACACACTACGGACAATTTAGAGATGCCAATCAACCTACAATGCATGTCTTTGGACCGGGGGAGCAAACCGGGAAACCACCAAGGCACGGGGACAACATGCAAACTCCACACACACATGCTGACACCAAGCCACCGTGCCTCCCTACTATTCACATATATGAGCATAATGTGTGAGAAAGAAGATAATGAAGAGATAGATAGATAGATAGATAGATAGATAGATAGATAGATAGATAGATAGATAGATAGATAGATAGATAGATAGATAAAAGTGTGATAGATAAAAAAGACAGAGAGAGAAAAAGAGAAAAAGAGAGGGAGAGAGAGAGAGAGAGAGAGAGAGAGAGAGAGAGAGAAGAGCCATCCCTTGGACCATGCAGCCTGTGACATGAACTAATATACAGCAGCCGTATAAGAGACAAAGAAAAATGGTTTGCTGTTGCTGAACTTGTGAGCTGTTTGGAGAGGGGGGTTGAGTGTAGCTCAGGGAGTTTATAATCCTTCATCAGGCCTCACGTCACCTGCTTGGGGATGATTTATAGGTGGAGCGGAGCATAGCTGCAAACTCATCTACCTCCTGAGTTACTCTGCATAATTGCATGTAATGAATGAACCAATCAATAAAAGTTGCTTGTTATTTAGATCATTCCTTTCCCATATCTTTCATGTCTGAGACCTAAATGTAAAAGATTATGGCTCTGGATCGATCAAAGATTGGAATACTGATATTCTTACTGCATCTTATTGGGTTTTTTTTTTGCTTGATTCTCTGGTAGCGGGGAGGAGAGGGGATGCCAATATTTTCTGGAATTGACTGTTTTACTGAGTCTAAAAGCAGCTTAATGAGAGCAACATAAGAGTTTCTGGAGAACGAGCACCATTTTGTCACACACAATAGAAAATACATTTTAAATAAGCCTTTTGTTAAAGGAAAAGTAAATAATTTCCTGGGTAAAATAAATCCTCACCTCTCTGTCTAATGTACAGTATTTTGCTGTAAATTATATCCTTTGTATGTATTTTTAACGAGAAACAAATCAATTTTACAGAAACAGCTGCTGGCAAAAAAAGGCCCCACATTTTGAAAAATATAATTATATATTATATACATTTTTTAATATTTTCTATTATATTTTTTTTATATTATTATTATATTTTAGATACTATTTTTACTGTATTTTTTTAGATACTGCTTGCATTCTGTCAGATTCATTTATTTGTTTTTTTTTTCTATCTATCTATCTATCTATCTATCTATCTATCTATCTATCTATCTATCTATCTATCTATCGTATTTTTCCCCAATAATTTTAGAAGCAATGCTATAATACATTAGCGACGACTTATGCACCGTAAACAAAATTATTATTCATTGCAGATGTGGTTAATAACCAGACCGTCATCCATCTTTCCACATTATACCAGCTTCTATACACATCTATTTTCTCTACGTCGCTGTGTGATGCTGTAGCTCGTGCATCTGCTGCACTGCTGACAGCTCCTCCGTGAGAGTTACAGCCTCTTTACTTTTGGCTCTACTCTTAGAGGGTGATGACAGCCATGATCAGGACATGCAGGATTTTACGAGAGTTCTTCTTTTAGGAACCGTTAAGCACATACACTCATTCAGATAACTCACTAAAGATATGTCTCTGTATCCCAACTGTATCCCGAAGTAACCTCACCTTTCCTCATCACTCCCAGAAATAAAGCCAACAACTTAAGTCTATTTATTTCAGTGTTTCAGAAATAAAATGCAGTTGAATAAAACACTCCTATGTGAATAGTGTAAGAAGTCATCAATTTCATAACTAGACACTTAAAAGGCTAATAATAGTTATACAAGCTGTCAAGGCGGCATGATCCCGACATGAAGCTCTATTTAAATGTAATAAAACTCTCGTTAGGTTCTATTTTAGCTAGAGATCTACGAAAATCTCAGTTTATTTTGAAATAACGCATTTTCTTAAACAAACAATCACAATTTATTCAATGTAAGTTCTAGCTCGTAAACACAAAAAAAAGCATGAAAATAAATGAACAGAAAATTGCTCAATTCTTGAATTACTTTTGTTCAAAAAAACTTAAATCAAAGTTGAATTCATATCTAAAATATTTTAGAAACATCTATGTAGTGACGTTTCTATTTATTTGTTTATTTAGATTTATTTATTTATTTATTTATATAATAAATAAATAAATACATTTGAAATTAATTCTTATAAATTATTTTAATAAAAACTTTTCCTGTTGTAACATTCTTTATATCGTAATACACAAAGCAAACAAACCGGAATACTCATTTTTTTAAAACATTTTTTCAAGCACAATTTAAAATACAGTCGAAAGTTTCATTTAGTTTACTTTAAAAACTCAAGTCAAACAGGAGGAAACTTTCACGCTCATTAAATGTATTTAACATGCAGTATATAGGAGTGTACTGTAAAATTTACATTAAATTAACAGTCATTTCAGTTGTACTAATGTATTACAGTAAGTAAGGTGATTGTATGCTAACAGACATACTGGGTTTCTGTAAATTGTACACCAGTACACCTCCAGTATTGTATACTAATAAACCTTTACTGGCAAATAAAATTCACTCTACAGTTTGCAGTAACTTTCTTGCAGTGTTTCCATATTATCCAGGAGAAAGTTGAAATATTTAGTTAACATTACTGCATTTGTTTTGTATTTCAGACTAGATGGGGTTATGATGAAGGTCCTTTACAATGTTGTTGAAGGCGTGGTGTTAGAATGGCAGCTCTTTGCACAGCGGCGTCTCTGAAATATTTCTGTGTTTGCTTTGCCGGTGATGGTCCGAGTTCTTTGGTGGCTCACGCTGTAAGATTCCTGCTTTCTTATTTCTGTGTGAATCCCGACTATAGGCTGTGAAAGAGCTCTCATCGTTACTGGTGGGAAAGAACCCAAGTCAAAGGATCAGTGGTTGGTTTTCAGCATTGCTAGGTTTTTATGAAGGATGTGGGTTGTGATTTGCTAACAGAACTGGAGCCATACTTAGCTATACTTATGCTTTAGGTTGTTTGGTACTGTGATTATAATCAGTTTATTATGAGAATTGTGCAATGATTTATTTTATTCCAGTAGTCTTGTATATACAAATGACTTGAATCAGATAAATATGAGGGATTTTGTAAGAAACATGTTTTAGATGGTGTTCATTGTGGACATTATAAAGGAACTGTATTCAGGGTAGCTAAACAAACATACAAAAGAAAACATAGAAAATTTGTGATGTGGAAATTTTTTAAACACAACAAATATTCTTCTGCTGTAAATTATATCATTATGTATTTTTAACAAGAAACAAATACTTTACAGAAACAACTGCTGGCCAAAAAAGGCCCTAGATTTTGAAATATATTATTACTGTATATGTTGCATTTTATTTATTTGTTTGTTTATTTATTTATTTATTGTTTTTAAATTATTTATTTATTCATAATTTATATATTATGTATTTAATTATTCATTTATTTATTCCTTAGCCGATCAATATGACAATCAAATATTAAGCTAATCCACCAATTCTAAGCATTTTTTTAAACATCTCTAGACATCTTTCACTGGTCACTGTTGGTTCTAAATTTCTCTGTTGTGTTATAGAATGTCACTTTTCTGTAACTATAGACACTTTGCTTGGTTGAAAATAAAAAGTTGATCATAGACCTAAATGCCAAATTATGAATGGAAATAAAATACCACACCTCAAACCAAGCATTGAAGTTTAGTGTTTTATGACACAATTCTGAGAATTCAGCTTTTTGCAGCGTATAAGATCACCTGTGCTGTGATTCATGGGTCACTGTATTATCTTCATAGATCTTCAGCATGATCTCTGTGCAGTCATCTTCAGGTTCTTTTGTCTCCTGGAACCTGTCATAAGAATCCTAAATAAGATTGATTTTCTACTAGGATTTTAATGATCATGATGGGAATGTCAGCTACCTGGGATCAAGGCGCTCCTTGACTTTTGCTATAGACAATATGTACGGTCCAATATGTCGTGCAATCGTCATCAAGTAAGAGTTTTCCTGCTTTAGCTGAAGAAGATCATGCAGCTGCGCTAAGATTCAGAAACAAGTACGTGCTTCAGAAGATAGATTAAGGACCATCCAGATTTCCAGGAACAGCTCATAAATGCTTGGACTTACCTTCGTAGATCTCGTGCTCATTTGTGACACCGTGAAATGTCTCCTCCCAGGCCTACGAAAGAACATATACAGTGGTGTGAAAAAGTGTTGGCCCCCTTCCTGATTTCTTATTTTTTTGCATGTTTGTCACACTTTAATGTTTCAGATAATCAAACACATTTAAATATTAGTCAAAGATAACACAAGTAAACACATCATGCAGTTTTTAAATGAAGGTTTTTATTATTAAGGGAAAACAAGATCCAAAACTACATGGCCCTGTGTGAAAAAGTGTTTGCCCCCCCTGTTAAAACATAACTTAACTGTGGTTTATCACACCTGAGTTCAATTTCTCTAGCCACACCCAGGTCTGATTACTGCCACACCTGTTCGCAATCAAGAACTCACTTAAATAGGACCTGCTTGACAAAGTGAAGTAGACCAAAAGATCCTAGACATCATGCCGAGATCCAAAGAAATTCAAAAACAAATGAGAAAGAAAGTAATTGAGATCTATCAGTCTGGAAAAGGTTATAAAGCCATTTCTAAAGCTTTGGGACTGCCGTGAACCACAGTGAGAGCCATTATCTACAAATGGTGAAAACATGGAACAGTGGAGAACCTTCCCAGGAGTGGCCAGTCGACCAAAATTACCCCAAGAGAGCAGCGACAACTCATTCAGGAGGTCACAAAAGACCCCACAACAACATCCAAAGAACTGCAGGCCTCACTTGCCTCAGTTAAGGTGAGTGTTCATGACTCCACCATAAGAAAGAGACTAGGGGAAAAATGGTTTGCATGGCAGAGTTCCAAGACGAAAACCGCTGCTGAGCAAAAAGTACATAAAGGCTCTTCTCAGTTTTGCCAGAAAACATCTTGATGATCCCCAAAACTTTTGGGAAAATACTCTGTGGACTGATGAGACAAAAATGTTAACTTTTTGGAAGGTCTGTGTCCCATTACGTCTGGTGTAAAAGTAACACCGCATTTCAGAAAAAGAACATCACACCAACAGTAAAATATGGTGGTGGTAGTGTGATGGTCTGGGGCTGTTTTGCTGCTTCAGGACCTGGAAGACTTGCTGTGATAAATGGAACCATGAATTCTGCTGTCTACCAAAAAATCCTGAAGGAGAATGTCCGGCCATCTGTTTGTGACCTCAAGCTGAAGTGAACTTGGGTTCTGCAGCAGGACAATGATCCAAAACACACCGGCAAGTCCACCTCTGAATGGCTGAAGAAAAACAAAATGAAGACTTTGGAGTGGCCTAGTCAAAGTCCTGACCTCAATCCGATTGAGATGCTGTGGCATGACCTTAAAAAGGTGGTTCATGCTCGAAAACCCTCCAATGTGGCTGAATTACAACAATTCTGCAAAGATGAGTGGGCCAAAATTCCTCCACAGCGCTGTAACAGACTCATTGCAAGTTATGGAAAACACTTGATTGCAGTTGTTGCTGCTAAGGGTGGACCAAACCCTAGTTATTAGGCTTAGGGGGCAAACACTTTTTCACACAGGGCCATGTAGTTTTGGATTTTGTTTTCCCTTAATAATAAAAACCTTCATTTAAAAACTGCATGATGTGTTTACTTGTGTTATCTTTGACTAATATTTAAATGTGTTTGATTATCTGAAACATTAAAGTGTGACAAACATGCAAAAAAATAAGAAATCAGGAAGGGGGCCAACACTTTTTCACACCACTGTACATAGTGAGATGTAGTGAAATATTTAGGAAAAGAAAAGTTAGTCCAGACTTATGGTTCCACGTTTTCCACTCATCACTGGGGGTACTCTTGTGGTAAGTTCCCAAAGAAGGCATGATTATAATGGGGACTTCACCATGATGAGATCCTTCAGCCTCACCTCCTCAAACATGGTCCTTAAAGTCTGCATGGCAGAGTACTGTGCTTCAATCTGCTCATCAATGTTCACGGATCTCTCCAGGATCTCCTTTGTGGAGTCCGTGTTGATGAGAGAGTGATGCTTGGTCAGGTCTCTGTGCAGATCCTGCATCTGGTCCTTCAGCTTTTGAATCTCTGTCTGTAGAATCTGGTTTCAGAAAGGAGGTACAAGTGCAAGTTAGGCAACATGGTTCACAAGAAAATGCTAACAGGTGTGTCCAAATCTCTCTAGTACCCAACTATATGGTAGGTGAAAACAGTACACCAAAGGGGTAGTATGTCTGAATTCTCAGTATTCATAAAACAGTAGCTGCGAAATACCCAGAATACCTGAAGATTCTGCATTTAGTAGCCAGTGCACACTGCACTATCCCATAATGCAACAGGACAGACACAAAAGAGCTGCCAGGCCCCTGTGGTATAGTGCTATTGTATTCATACAGCCAACTTTTAATTCAGTACCTACTGCTTGCCCAATGAGCCAAAACATACTGATCTACTGATCAGTATATGCACTGGATCAACAGTAGGAACTGAATCAAATGCAGTAGGTACTGAATCACATGCAGAATCACATGCAGTAGGTACTGAATCAAATGCTGTAGGTACTCAATTAAATGCAGTAGGTACTAAATCTCATCGAGTAGTTTCTTTATCAAATACAGTTGGTCCTGAATCAAATGCATTAGGTACTGAATCAAATGCAGTAAGGAGTTTATTCAAATACAGTAGGTACTGTATTAAATGTAGTAGGTACTGAATCTGATGTAGTATGTACTGTAGCAAATACCGTACATATTGAATCAAATGCAGTAGATACTGTATCAAATGCAGTAGGGACTGTTAAAGCAGTAGGCATGGTATCAAATACAGTAGGTACTGAATCAAATGCAGTAAGTACTGAATCTAATGTAGTAGTTTCTGGATCAAATACAATAAGTGCTGTATCAAATGCAGTATATACTGAATAAAATGTAGTAGGTATTGAATCAAATGCAGTAAGTACTGAATCTAATCCAGTAGGTACCGTATAAAATACAGTAGATACTGAATCAAATGCAGTAGGTTCTGTCACAGTGCACGATTTTGAATGCACACACAGTAAATTTAGTGCAAAGCAGTGAAACTAATTGCTACCAGAAGCAAATGCATGCCTTTAAAGTGTCATATCCTTTTCCCTTAAGTGAATCACTTTTTTTCTGGGTCATTTCGTTTGATCTGATCAATCCTTGCATTAGATAAGCAGAAATGCATTACTTTTAGGCAGCTTCAATTTCACAGTAAAGAATGGTAACGCTAATATCAAACTATAGATGTAGCACTTCTCCTTGTAGATGTGTATTCTTGACACTAATTTGTTACTTATGTTTAATTCTATTTTGTATTTCAGATATCTAATTATATTTGTACACAGTAACTCAATTACAAGAACTGTTTGTATTCCATTAATCATAAATTACATAATTAGAGAGAAGGGCTCCATCTGGCAACCTAACCCTAGGTACTTTGGTTCTTTGCTCTGTCGCCCTGGCTACTAATTTAAGTCTCCAAATACAACATTAAAAAGGTTCCAAGTACCTCTAGTGGACAGAAGTAATTGTACGCATTCCCAACATTTTATTTACCTTCCAATAATAAAAAATACAATATACAGTAAAATGGTATCACATGCACCTACTAACACATAGTGCCGCTTAAACGACGATTTAGCAAATATCTAATAAACAAACCTTTAAAAAATAGCTAATAAACAAACCTTATTAGCTAAGCAACTAAATCTAACACCCTAATGGGTTTGACCTCTTGGAAGAACCGAACAGCAGAAGGTTTTCCTATCAGAAAAGATTCAAAGTAGAACCATTAACCATTTAGAGAACCTTAATAAAAACATATTAAACATATTAAACAAGGTTTTTGCCTTCTGATGCAATCTACTCCTGTTTGACGTAGGTAGCAGATAAGGTTCTTACCTGATACTTGTTCTCATAGTTGCGACAGTGATTGGTGAAGGGTGTCTCCTCACCCTCAGCCAATAGAACCTTGGTACTGATGTAACGGTGTGAAGCTGCTCTACGTCTCAGAAAAGGTACCTGAGGCATGGTACTTAGAGAAAGTGATGACATGGACAGAGAAACCTGTAGCCTGAGAAGACAAGATAGAGGCATGGAGAACGGACATGATTTTAGGAGTTCATGCTTAAATCATTTAATAAGAAAAAGATGGACATCACAGCATAATGGTTTCTTTTATTTGTTCCAAAAGTGATGTGAAATAATTTCAAGTACACACTTTGCCAGTTAGTTCTACAAGAATGTTCTGTATCTTAGCTTCACACAACTATTAAAACTTTGGAAATATTAGTATTACATCATAAAGTATTACAAGAAGGAGTTACGAACAAATGTACATAAGTGAATACTAAATTAAAAAAAAAAAAGATGTACAGTAATCTCATTTAAGAGCACAAGGTTCTCATCCTTGTCTAAAGAGAAAAATCTAGACTTTGTTATTTTCTACTCAACTATAGACTTTCCTTGACCTGGCTCTTGGTAATGTTCGAAATGTGTCTCTAATGGCGATGAATTAAAAAACTTAAGGTCCTGGGTGTTACTTTTACAAGAGAGAATCCATATCAGTAATATCCACACTTTTTCCTCTGAGGTTTCCAGATCTATGCAAGATCCAAACAACATTAACCTGTAGATAAAATATTAAATTAAAAATAGAAATATTAAACAGAAAACTTCATTAACTTCATTGAAATTGGTCAATATACCAATCAAGACTCATATTAATGCATATGATTCATAATCATTTCCTTAAAAAACAAAACAAAGCAGAATTTGGATTACCGTAATAATGAAGATCTGATAATCACTCTTTTCTGCTGGCTTAACAAACAAATGCTGAGTTCCTTGAGAGTTCCTAGGCAATACGCCCCGTACCCGCATCATGTGTAAGACTTGGCCACTCCGCCTGACCCACCACCAATTTAAGACATCGTCACATGCGGTGGAGCAAGCTGGCCTCACATCCCGCCCTCTCTGTACGTCGGCCCTGTGCTCGGAGCTCAATCCTGAAGAGTTCTGTGTAATTCTGTTAAAAATAGTGAGAGAAAACAGAACGTGCCCTAGGCTCGCGTGTTGCCATGGTCAGGCTGAAAGAGCTGAAAACAGCCGGGGATGATTGATGTGGAAAGTTGTTGACGACACCTGCGTCATCCAATATCCTCAGAGAAAAAGGGGTCAAAGAATTCCATGATGTTACCTACAACCCAATCAGTCAACAACTGCATACGTGCTACATGTACATAATACTTCATGCCGATAGATAGGGTGAAACAAACGCTGCAGGTTTCCAGGAATGAGAATGAGAAATCCCAAGGAGAGGTTACTGCTATTGCACAAACATGCCGTTATGGCACCTGCCAGAGGCCTTAAAATAGAGCGAGCCCGGTGCTAGACGAGCTTTAGCACTTCACACGTTGCCAGTCCACAACACTCACTCCTCTTTGGTATGCAAGTATGCTTAGTTCCACATGCTCACCATGCCAGCCAGGCAAAAGCAAGAGGTTGTAATGTTCAATCATTACAATGATTATAATCAAAGTGCTAGCTCCTATAGTTGGCGTATATTTGTTTTGTAATACATCTGGCCAGACCTCAAAGTGCTTCCACCCATGATGACCTATCAAACACTATTTTAGCTTTGAGCTTCTCAGAAAATGGTTATAAAAAGTATATATCAGGGAATGGGAGTCATTACAAATCATTTAGTCACTCTTGGCCCTTCTGCCACTTTATTCTCAAAGCTTGTCAGTGTGCACAACCTGCCAGCATCAAGCTGACCTTGGCCACAGGAACCAAAACTCAAAGCTGATTTAGATGCAGCGCTGTGATTTTGTTTTTGAATGATCTGTAACACTCCCAGGTTCCCTTCATTTCATGAATAATATGATTACCCTAATCCCATTGGCTGCCCTTTGTCAAAGCTAACATCTAGCACATTATATTACACCAAATTTACATTAAAGGTTGACTGTGTGTAATTATTTTGCTTATATTCCTGCTGCCTTCTTCACATCCGATATTTTTAACATCTCCTTAGTGAACATTCAGGTATAAGGAATAGTTACAGCTATGCATTTTAGTCAAGTCAGACTTATCTGTTATCTGCATATACTGTAAGCAGACAGCATAGAACATTTTAAACCTTCAATCAGATAGCATTATTCATTCATTTTAATATATTTTTTCCTAGTTATATTTCCAAACCAATATCATGTACAAACTATCCACTTGACTTCTATGTACTTTTAAATAAAACATAAGACTAAACAACACCTAATATTAGGACCATGAAAACCCTCTGGATAGCAAACAGGATGTTAAAAGGTCACCAGTGTTTTGTCTATAAAGGTGAAAATATTTCCATTAAAATCCTAAACCATATATTTTCATGTGCACACACAAGCCTTGGAGTGTCAGGAAACAAGTACAAATGGAGGTAGTACCATGTTCCAGCTTTAAGGTTCTCTGCCATAAGGACCCTTTTAATGCCATAGTAGAGCCAGTTACTGACCTTATTATGGCGTTTATATAAGAAATGTTTTACTGATGGATTCTCTTAAGAAAATAGGATATTGATTTTTGTCAGTAGTAGTATAGCCACAGGTGAAGCAAGCTATAAAATAGATTCCTGAAAAGATTTTTCATAAAGGCAGTCTTTATGAAAAGATTTTTCATAAAGGCAGTCTTTATTCAACAGCAGTTAAAAAAATTGCTGCAGACCCAAGTCAAACAACAAAGACACAGGTGAACCTTGAGTTCCAAGGTCACTACATGTCCCAAAATGCCATTACATAAGATTTGGTTTAAGAAAAATCCAAGTCTCAGTACATGTATTATTTGCAATTTTTTATTTCAATAGAATTTGCTCAGTAGTTTTCTTATGAAACACCTTGATCAAAATGCAAAACATGCTCTTGGGTAGAAATGGGCCTTTCATTTCTTCTTCATCATCTAGGTCCAAGACATGTTTGGAATCATATTCATTCTGGGTAGGACTGAATCAACCCTACCCAGACTGGAGTGGCCTGGTAAATGAAATCTTCTGGAAATTCAGCACTGGCCGGGGGCCTCTAAGAGCAATCACTGAATCTGGTTGTAATGGTCTATACCAACCTCCTGGAGATATAGACTGACTTTCTGGACTACTAAGTTGTGGTGATGATGGCAAAGGCCTGAAAATTTGTTGGGAAGGCTTGACAAGGACGCCTGACTGATGACTGGTCTGGTCCACACCATACCCACCACTCGCAGAGTCAGAAGCAGACCTTGGCATAGAAAGTCCAGCACTTCCTTGAGACACAAATAAAGGTACAGGACTGTAATAACCCCAAATCTGTTTAGAGGTAGAATTTATTGTTTGGATAGAGGTGGCCAGATTGGCAGATTCTGACTGTCCAGGTTGTAGTTGGTTTTTGGTCCCAGATATAGATTGCTCAACTGGGAGAGTCAAGCTTGACAAATAATCAAACAGGTTTTTAGGTTTGTATGGATGAGAGTTAATAGATTCTAAAGGTTGGGAAACAGGCTCTTGTGGGGTTTTTTTTGGGTGATCGCTGTTTTGCACAGGGCCAGAAATCAAGACGGAACCATAATGTTGCTGGGTTTGAAAGCCTTCTGAAGTTACTTCTAAAGCCTTTTGGTTTACCTGGTCAGAATCCTTAGCAGAAACCATTTGTGTATACCTTGTTAGAAAAGATGTGTAACTGGATTGAAGTGGCTTAAACATAGGGTAAGATCTCCCAACTTGCCTGGCTATGAAGTATGGATTCAGAGACAAATTGGAACTGTTAGGAGGAGCAGTCTGAGAACTTAAAGTATAGGCATTATAAGCTGAGCCATACATGTTTCCTGACTGTGCAAAACCTTGCCTTGAGTCACCTGAAGCCACTGCAGCGGAAGGAGAACTATAACCAACTTTAAGGAAAGAAGGTCCAGCTTGATCGAAACTTTGCATGTAGTTGCTTTGAACCGTTTTAGCACTGCTAGATGGCATATACAATGAGGTACCTGTACTTTCAGATGTGCCATAGACATATTCTGGTCTTGTAAACCTATATACAGAGTCACTCAATGGTACTGTAGTTGAAGTCGAGTCATAGACATCTTGGGAAAAATCAGCTAGGTGCTGGCTAGTCTTCACTGGTTTGAGTGTTTGCTGCATATAGTTAGATTGAGCTGCCTTGAAAACACTGGAGGTTGTGTCTGCTGAACTGTAGGCATTTCCCAGTTGGGTGAACCTTGGTTCTATGATCCTTGATTCTGTAGTTGATCTACTTTTACCTGCCAAATGAGGCCTGGAAGTAGACCTTTGATAGTTCATTCCTTGACTATACTTAAAAGGCTTAGAGGTTTCAGCAGTAGGTTGGTCAGTCACCAATGGCTTGATGGGTGCATCAGGTTCATACCTACGCTGGGATTTGTTAATAGTTTGTACAAGTTGGTCGTTACTCTGATTTGGCATAATAAATGTTATCATGGGACCACTTGAGATCACCATGCCACTTAGTGAGGGCTTATTTCTTGAGTAATATGTAGCAGCCATAGAGTTATATGCATCTCCCTGTTGTGTGGCAGAATAATTAATCTGAGAGTACCCAGCCTGATAACCATTTTGGCCAATTGGTGCCAACTTAGATGAGATCACAGAACTGCTTAGAGGAGGCTTATAGCTTGCAGAAGGTGTAGTTCTAGTGGAGCTGTAGGCACCATGTGGTTTTAGAAGTCTGTACACTGAACCATATGATACGACATGAGGAATACTGGGATCATTCTCAGCATTTTTGTTAGAAACTACAGGTTGCATGTTTTGAACGAGATTAGAACCACTGACTGAAGCATTGGAGTTTAAAGAAGAGGCAAAAACTGTGGCACTATAGGCCTCATGCTTTGATTCCTGTGAGGCCCCTCCAGAGGAAGTGGCATCAAAACTAGCAGCCTGGAATGATGGATCATTACTGCCACCTCTTGAGACCATCCCAGAGCAAGAGCCTTGGCCCTTTACACCACTGCATGAAACTTCTTGTGGCAAAGGTTCACTTGTCGCAGGGGTACATTCTGCCTCAGGTAGGTTTCTGGGTTCACTTCCATATTGAGGGCCATAGCTGTAAACTGTGCCACAACAGGAAGTTAATACATAGATTATGTTTTGTTAACAGACATTACAATTTTGTAATGAACTCACCAGTTTCAGCACTGATATTCACAGCAAAATAAATCAAGAGTAGCCAATAGACCCTGCCAAACAAACAAATGAGTAAAAATGTAAAAATTGGGTAAAATTGACCTATTCTAAAGTTAAAGAAACCTGCATTAAGCTCACCTCAAAGGCATCCTAAAACCTACTGCAAACTTTAACCCAAACCTCAAGCCTCAGAACCAAAACTAAAAACCATCAGCTTTTGCAACCTTTGTGCAATAGGAATATTATACTGAGAGTAACTGCTCATTAGTGAATGTTTGAAACCCAGATTCTCAACACCTGGTAATTACGGGAGTCATTAATTAGCAGCCAGATCTCACCTCTTTCCACACAGAATGGATTTGAATAGTCAAGTAATTAGAGGTGGATCCATAATCAGCTCAGAAGCTTAAGTGGGAGTATTTTCTCAACTAGAAAAGTACCTTTAATTAATCAAAATACTGGAATTGTTTCTTTTTACTGCTTTTGCCTCATTCCCAATGTTCTCATGATAGACATCCACAGCAACCCTGACTAAGATAAATCAGTTCCTCAAAAGGAAGGAATGGCAATAATGTTATGTGAAGTATTTTTCACAAGGATTATTAGCTTGTTAGTTAACCTACCCCCCACAGACATAGAAAACTAAATTGTCACCACTGAGCTTGCTAGCAAACTTAAACATGCCTTCATATAGATGTAGATAGATTTCATGTGAATAGATTTTATTAAATTTTATAGGCAAGTTGCACAGTTGTGGTGGTTTTGATACATTAAAAACTAGCTTGAGTTTAGAAAATTAGCTTGTTACCTAGCTATCTATATTGGATTAGTGTAGGATTATGTTTGCTAATCAGTTAATTAAGTGAAGCTAGTTAAAAGAAACAACTATGGATTGTGTTCATAAGCAATAAGATATTGTGATATCTTACAGGTATTAAAAAACATTGACCACCCACTGAAAACAGACCAACAAATGAAATGTTCTGATAAATTTCTCCAAATGAAGTTCTGATAAATTTAGCCCTTTGGATGGACATGGAGATATTGAACACATTTTTATGATATCAATGTTGAGAACTTCATACAATAACATTAAATGAATGATACACCTTCCAAATTGTTGGCACCCCTGACAGAAGCAGTATTTCTTTTTCTCAAGCAATCAGTATTTGTACCTCTGTGTATCCTATATGCACACATTCATTCAGAGATGTTCAGCCATAGTGAGTTGCCAGGCAGCACAGTGAGTGGGATGAAGAATTGATCCTTGAAAAATCTCATTTAAAGAAGTCACTAAAATGTAACTCAGTCTGATGGCAAGACTGTGGAAGCATAACCAGTGTACCATAACGTCCAGCTCTCTAGATAGCATGGTGTATGAACTATAACAAAAGCCATAACATGTATGGAGTAACAGTGAACTGTAAGACATGTTACACTTCACTAAAGCAGCCTGACGTTTCCCTGAACTATATAATTTAATGCTTTATTCTGACTGGTACTTATATCCGACTGTTTCTATAGTAACAGCTAATTTATAATTACTTGTACTGCAGAAAATGCACATTAATTAATTTTTAAAAAAACGTGTCGTTGTTTATAGTAATGTTTTCTGTTTTCTGGTTTATTTAGCATTTATTTTTATATACATTTTATTGGTATTACATGTCTTTGTGCTGAAGAACAAAAATCATTGAGAAAGTCAATTTTGGAAAGTTTTGGTTGTCATTTAAACTGATGTATATGTTTATCTGTACATCAAACTATATTGTTCTCTCAAGCATTCTCAACATGAACGCCATTTCTTGATACTTCGGAAATCTGTGCATGCTTTCTGCCCCCTGCTGGTGAGAAGTCTGACCTGCAGGCTGTTGAATAAGATGAGTAGAGGGTATAAGGGTGCATGCAAATGAGTGCACTTCTCTCAGCTCTAAGCAGGAGAATAGCCTTCCATACCGAGGTCCTGTTGCTACTGTGCTGTTTATAGAGGTGAAAGAGAGGGCAAGTGCTGCATGTGCACACTTCATTTCAACAGCAAGTCATATATTTTATTCAAGTAGCAGATCCTGGGGTCAGACATGTCTCTAGCGAGAGCTGACCAATATGATTGAGATGAAATCATCCTTCATGAATATAAAAATAAGTATTCTATAAGAACACGCTTTCTGTTTTTATAACTGCTTCAAACCTCTTTCATATCCTTTGAACAACAACTCAGTTGAATCTCTATCCAACCTTAATTTATGTTCATTTGATGCTATAGTATAGATTTATTTATTTATTTATGTATTTATTTATTCATTTATTCATTTATATATTTAAATTGCAAATTATTTATTTTATTTTTAATTTATTTAATTAATTAATTAATTGTAATTTACAGACGTTCATAGTTCCACAGTTAAAGTGAGCCAACATCTGTTTCTATCTGCCATAGCATAAGTGATAACAGGAACTAACTTATTTTGGGGATGTTCCCCCCCAAAATGAAATATATAGCTATAAAGATATTCTACAAAATATTCTATAACAAAATTGTTTTCCTTCTTCTACCCATCCCCGAGACACACAGAGATTGTGCCAGCTCCTGTGGCATCCAGAGATGGACCAGCTCCAGCCGGGTTCTGCTTTCTGAGGACTGGAGTATTCAAAGCAGCACTGCCAACACTATGTGGACATTTTACACATAACATTCTACACATGCTGTATCTGCATCACACAACTAATGCAGAAAGGACATTGTTCATATCACACTCTCCGGTGTCACCCAGATGAGGATGGGTTCCCTTTTGAGTCTGGTTCCTCTCAAGGTTTCTTCCTAATTCCATCTAAGGGAGTTTTTCCTTGCCACAGTCGCTTGAGTCACCTCAGGCTCGCTCACTAGGGAAAATTTTGTCTAACATCTAGGACTGTTTGTTTGTATGTTTATTGTTTCCTATGTTCTGTAAAGCTGCTTTGAGACAATGCTCTTTGTTAAAAGTGCTATACAAATAAAATTGAATTGAATTGAATTAAAGATATTAAAAAGTGTTATTTTCAATATACACTATGCTGCCAAAAGTTTTGGGACATCTGCTTTTACATGCACAGGAATGTAATATGGAGTTGGCCCGCCCTTTGCAGCTATAACAGTTTCACCTCTTCTGGGAAGTCTTTCCACAAGGTTTAGGAGTGTATTTCTGGGAATGTTTGACCGTTCCTCTAGAAGCGCATTTGTGAGGTCAGGCACTGATGTTAGATGAGAAGGCCTGGCTCGCAGTCTCTGCACTAATTCATCCCAAAGGTGTTCTATCAGGTCGAGGTCAGTGCTCAAGTTCCTCCACACCAAACTCGCTCATCCATGTCTTTATGGACCTTGCTTTGTTCACTGGTGTGCAGTCATGTTGGAACAGGTTCCCACAAAGTTGGGAGCATGAAATTGTACAAAATGTCTTGGTATGCTGAAGCATTAAGAGTTCCTTTTACTGGAACTAAGGGGCCGAACCCAACCCCAGAAACACACCACCTGAATTCAATGATTTGGAGGGGTGTCCCGAAACTTTTGCCAATATAGTGTAAGATTAAGAGGGTAACATTAACTACATTCATTCACAACATGCTATAACGGAGTACAGCACACTCCTAAGTGTTTTTCTTTCTTTCTTTTTGTGCTTATTGAATTTTTTAACCAATGTCAGATTTCATACCAAAATATTTATTTACCTTACACTGTCCTTACAGAAGAGCATTAAACAACATATACCACAGCAACAGCTCTAACAATACATGATATAAACTGCAAAAAGATTTCTGTTGGATATGGTTGTGTCCAGTAGAGGGTGATGTAACATAGTGAGAATCATTAAAGATACAGTATAATCTCCTGTTACAGTAATGGCATTGTTAAACGCTTAGAACATTGCAATTTCTCCAAATATATATGCCAAATCTTTATACATATACAAATGCTTTAAAAATGTAAACCTTGATTGAGTTTAAATTGTGTGTGTGTGTGTGTGTGTGTGTGTGTGTGTGTGTGTGTGTGAAAAGTAGTTAAGTGGATGGAGATGAATAAGAGTACTAATTGAGCCCGGCCCCATTTCCACCCATGTACACTAAGCTCCACCACCAAAGTCTATGAAGGTGCATTGGGGGTGTGTCTATAAAATGATTGACAAGAGGCCAAGCCAAAGACAGTCAGAGATTCTGGATCAGAAGGCAGGTTTCCAAACTAGGTTTCTTGTATCAGCTGTGTAATACACTGAGACAATGGCTGAAACTATTTATTTTTTTTAAATTTCATTTCCATGAAAATATTGATTATAATAGCTGAGGTTTCTGTCCTGACACAAGTTACATGTATACTGTATGTACATAAAAAATCCACACGTGGTAAAAATTAAAACAGTGATACAAGGATTGTGTATACTGTATACTCTGTGTATTTCTGTTATTTACACACAAATCTCTAACATCAATAATATATCACTATGATATATTGCTGACAGAGAGAAATATGATATCTAACGCTAAACTGCCAGTGGAAATGATTTACAACTTTTATATCTTGTTCCTCTGTAATAATCATCAGTTTAATTCAGATTTCTGAATTGATCTTAGTATCAGGGTTGTTTAACTGTAGAGTGTTGAAGCAAAAAGTCTGATGCGATTTATAGCAATTAAAAAGTCGTCGTAGAGTTGTAACAGTCAGGAATATGAATCAAACTCGGATCTCTGAATGAGTCCTGCTAGACTTTTTTGTCAGTGAGACCCAGCTGGTATCAGTCTTGCTTAGTGAACACACAAATGGGACCAATCAAGCTTGGCATTTTTCCGCTGAGGCTGGTTTAGATTGAGAACTTCAGCAATAATTTCCATTCCTTCATCTTCTTAAATCCAGTGTAAAATATTCCATTCTGTCTGACTGAATATTTGTACATGTTCAAATACTTTTGTTATGCTGTTTGACTGTGTCCTTAAAACCCTAGCTTGTGTGCTTAAGGTCCAGTTTTTAATAATTTATAGTTAATTTATCAAAACTTAATTCAAACATTTACACTTTATTGTCCAGGAATGTATTTAAGGTTCTGTCTGTCAGTAAAAGGTTCAAGTAAAAGTTTTCATCCCCTTTGCTTTCTTGAGAAAAATGATGACTCAAAATTTGCAGACTTGCTTGATTCTTGTTTGATATCCGGAGCTACAGTGTGAAGTGCATAGGGAAGTGGTGGCTCAAGCAGTTAAGTCTCTAGGCCACTGATGGGAAAGTTCAAGCCTCAGCACTTCCAAGTTATCACTGTTGGGCCCCTGAGCAAGGCCCGTAACCCTCCCTGCTCCAGGGGAGCTGTATCGTGGCTTCCTAATAAGCTGGGATATGCAAAAACCTTTTAGGGGCAGTGGTGGCTCAAGCTGTACAAGACAGTGGTGAGACCGGCCATGCTGTATGGTTTAGAGACAGTGTCACTGAGGGAGAGACAGGAGTCAGAGCTAGAGGTAGCAGAGCTGAAGATGTTGAGGTTCTCTTTGGGAGTGACAAGATTGGACAGGATTAGGAACGAGTACATCAGAGGGACAGCTCATGTTGGACGTTTGGGGGACAAAGTTAGGGAGGCCAGATTAAGATGGTTTGGACATGTTCAGAGGAGGGAGAGTGAGTATATTGGTAGGAGAATGTTGGACATGGAGCTGCCAAGCAGGAGGCAAAGAGGAAGGCCAAAGAGGAGGTATATGGATGGAATTAATGAGGATATGAAGCTAGTGGGTGCAAGTGTTGAGGATGCAGAAGATAGGGATAGGTGGAGAGAGATGATTCGCTGTGGCGACCCCTGAAGGGAAAAGCCGAAAGAAGAAGAAGAAGGTGGCTCAAGTGGTTAAGGCTAAAGGTTGTTGATAGGGGTAAAAGCCCCAGCGCCACCAAGCGCCGCTGTTGGGCAATTGAGCAAGGCCTCTATGCTCCAGGGGCACTGTATCATAGCTGCCCCTGCGCTCTGACCTCAACTTCCTAAGCTGGGTTATGCTAAGTAAAGAATTGTAATGTACGTAAGTGTGGCGATAATAAAGGCTTCTTGCACTCTTGTTCTTGTTTTTCATAGTGCAGCAATCGCATTTAAACCTATGTGCAGTTATCTTTATTAGCAGTCTCCTCCATGTTGTCATGCTCTAGTTAATATGCCTCATTAGAGTGTGTATTCATGTAAAACAAGCCACGGGAGACCAGAAATAGTCCTTAGAAAAAATACAGACATACAGGAATAAATCTCTAGTTTTATGTCATATTTACTGTGATGTGTATGTGATGATGGGGTGCACAAACTTTTGCAACCAGCTCTATACTGTGTATGTGACATGAGACAGCATTGTGTTTCCCTCCTCACACATGGAGTTCTGTTTTGTGGTAATTAGCGCTCAGGGGAGTCCATCTGTTCGCCTGCAGCATATCTGTCTGCACAAAACGCCAATCAGCAGCGCAATTCGTAAAACGAGCGGCTTTACGTTAGGACATCGGCAGTCGGTATGAAAATATGTAAGAGTTTATTCCAGTGCAGAATATTTTTGTGTTGTTTTGTGAGGAAGTTGGATCGCTTAAGAAAATTCAGCTAGTATTCTCATATGCTTAAGCTCAAGATGCTATATATTGCATGTTACTGATTTTGTAATATTCACTTTTGATACTGGTTTAAACTGGTTTGAGAGTCAAAAAAGCCAGCGTTTTCGATTTCTTTCAGCATAATGATCATGTTGATAAAATGATTTCCTTTAATGGCTTCAATGGCTAATATCCTATCTATCTAGCAGAAATGAAGTAGCTGTCATTAAAAGAGTAGCTAGTTCTGTTAATTCATAAAAAAACAACAGAACATTGACTTTTCAATAGAATTTTAAAAAATTTCATCTGCCATTTTTTATGTCTTCATGTAACTGACTTTCGCTGAGCTCTCTGTGAAGATTCTCTGTGAAGTGGTGTTTGTCATACAGTATTTTATTTGCTCTTTATCCTACAACGTTGTTAAGTTAGTTAGATGGTGTTTCCTTATTTTCTAGAACAGCAGCTTGGACTATAATCCATATCGCAGGTTTGTATTGAGACACTCCTTTTTATATGTTGTTTCTATAGTAACATCTTACACAGAGACTTGTACAGCAGACACTCCATATAAACTGAGTGAAAAAACATGATCCTCTGAGTAGATATTATTTAATATTTCTCTAGTGTCAGTGTTTCGAAAAGGAAAGCTGTTACTTTAGGTTTCCAAGGCAGATGGTTTTACGTTTTTGGAAGGAAATAGGGGTTAATAATCATTTCTATAATAAGATCTTACACAGTCCATCAAGGGAAATTCTTCAAGATAGAGACCTTAAGACAAGATACAAGGTTGTTCCTGTTCCACTACATTAAGATTCTGAATCTGAATTAGAAAGACTTTATTGGTTTAGGTTTGGTGCCTCATTAAACAGTGCATCAAAAAAAAAAAAAAAAAAAAAAAAAAAAAATATATATATATATATATATATATATATATATATATATATATATATATAGTGCAGCAAACAACAATAAAAGACAATGCAACAAACAAATAGTGCAGCAGGATCAGACAGTGCAGTAAACACAGGTATACAAGACAAGATTACATTTTTATCTCATTTTATACAACTGAGAAATTGAGAGTTAAGGGCCTTGTTCAAGGGCCCAGCAATGGCGGCTTGGTAGTCCTGGGATTCAAACTCACAACTTTATATTTTGTCTTGCATGCATTCTGCATATTGCTGCTGTTTAGGAAGTTGGGATCAGAGCATACCGTCAGCTATAATTCAGCCCCCTGAAGCAGAGAGGGTTAAGGACCTTGCTCAAGGGCCCAAAAGTGGCTGCTTGGTGGTGCTGAGCTTGAACCTCCAGACTTCTCAACAACAACCCAAAACCTTAAACAGCACTTGTTCTACTAGTGAGACATAGATTCATTAGACAATACTAGAGGTGTCCAGTCTTATCCGGAAAGGGCCGGTGTGGGTGCAGGTTTTTGACCAAGCAGAATCCATAACTAAGTCTATTGAAAGCCAGTATCAGCTGATGAAGCAGGTGGAACCAGGTGTAGCTCCTGAAGGAAAACCTGCACCCACATCTGTCCTTCGCGGATGAGATTGGACATCCTTGCAATAGACAATGCAGTATCACTACGATTACAGAAAGACAGGAAATGAGACAAAAGACAAAAAAGTGTGAATGTGCGATAGATATTGTGTGTGCAAACTGAAATCTGCAAAATATTTAAGGTAATTGGGTAGGAACTGCTATATTCTGGGATGGCTGAGTTACTGGATAGAGTCTGAAAGCAAACTGTGATAGTTCAGGAAGTGATGGACCTTTAACGCCTTCGTGAATGCAGCTTGATGATGGGTGATAGCTTGGATGTTTGGGGTCAGCAGTAATTTTCAAAGCCCTGATAGTGTATTCGGTCTTTGTTTTGGTGAATTTACTGTTATAACTGAATACAGTAAACAACTCTACAAATGTACAATGGCTTAATTGGTTTAATTAAGTGAATTAATTAAGTGTAATTAGTTAATAATTACAATGGTTTAATTAATAATTAAAACTTGAAATCGTTGGAAAATTGTTGTGGTATGTGATGAATAAAGCAATAATGCACTTCTGAGAAACTCAGAACCATCACACCACCCTTCATCACACCACCCTTCATCACACCACCCAACCCTCGATTATTTCCTAAAAGCTAGGAGTGATTTACTCCTTACATATTTAGACCTGTGGGGTAAGCTAAATCACATTAACATTAAACACATTAATTTTTGTCTTCCTGCACATTTCTACAAGCAAAAATAATAAATAAAACGAACAGAATAATTTCTTTCGCGCACTCGATTACATTTCCTGGAGCTCATCGATTAGATCTGTGATCGATTCGGCGGCAGGGGCACAAAGCGCATGCGCGCCCTTCCGTCTCCCTTTCTGCTAAAAGAGTCCGCCATGGCTCCGCTCGTAAGTACTAATGCGTGCCGGGAAAAGGGCCGAATATCTCGCGTGTCGCCCTGATTTGTGGACTGAAAATATTACAGGTTTCATACGAAACCCTCACCTTGTATTGTGCGTGATTAAATTCCGGTTACACCCAAAAAACGCGAATTTATGAGCGTTTGTTTATAGTGGGTCTGAAACGAGGCCTAGGAAACCACGTTGTTGGTTGAAATGGAAGGCTGAATCTAAAAATACAGCATTATTCGGAGTGTAGTGCACTAGAAAGGGCAATGAGTAATGGGATTTACATGATATAACATGTTTCACTGTTAGTTTAATAGTTAGTTGATTGGGAATGAAATCAGCTAAATCCAGCTAATGGGCATGTAAGTGACATGTTGTCTAGTGATACACAGGTGAAGCTGCCAATGTATGGTGTAAGCAAAGGTGTATATTTGTCCTTACTTATTAATCTATGAATCTAATATGTGACACAAGCATATAAATAATTTTTTCCATAGCTTTGATTGGCATATAAATGATCTCTTCTAAACTTCTGAAAGAGACTATCTAGTTTCTCCCCGAATTCTTTTCCCCGAGACTAATCCTGCACTATTCACAACTGTTACTCGGTTTCTCTGTTGTTTCTGTTATGATCGTCCAAAGCCTTGCTGTTTAGTCATGTCACTCGATGTGATCTTATTTACAGAAGAAGCCTGTAGTGAAGGGTGGCAAGAAGAAGAAGCAGGTCCTGAAGTTCACGCTGGACTGCACCCACCCTGTCGAGGACGGCATCATGGATGCTGCCAACTTTGTACGTACACGTGAGGATCTGTCATGCAGCGCAAACAGATATTGTTTATATATATATATCTTTTATATATATATATATTTTATATATATATCCTCCTGACTACCCACAGTTCAAATTGGTCCTCTGTAGAGGACATTTGTCAACCTTAATATCTTCTACACCCTGCATACTACTGAGCCAACTCCTTGTGTGCTCTAAAGAGGACGTTTAGCACTTTCAAATGAGACCAAATATGTAGGGGTGGGGTTTCGAGAATTTCCTCTTCAAGTTTAAAAAACAAGTATTGGGACATTTATTTTTTCCTGGTAGTCAGGAGGATATATAATTATGCATTCAACCTGGAATTTGGCAAAGAAATTGTAAAGAAAAAGTTTAACAGGATCAATGCAAGTATTCATAGGTTTCAGGTTGCACCTGGTGCTTTTCTATAGGCCTTTCTCTTTAATTAGTAAATTGTTTTAGTTTATACATGTACACCAGGATGGGCATTGGCGGCTCAGTGGTAGGTTTCTCGCCTATCATGCGGAAGGCCCGGGTTCGATTCCCAGCCAATGCCCAAACCCCAGCCACTGGATGCAGTGCCGGTCCCAAGCCCAGAAAAAATGGGAGGGTTGCGTCAGGAAGGGCATCCGGCGTAAAACATTTGCCAAGTTGTTGTGCGGACCAGTTGGTCCGCTGTGGTGACCCCGAGCAGGGAGCAGCCGAAAGCAACTTCTATACATGTACACCAGGACAGGTGAAGAAAACCGATATCAGATTAACCTGGAAATCCAGCTGTGTGAGTTCAAACAGCTGTGCAGTAGTATTAATGAGAACTGTTGCTACCTCATAACTCCATGTTTGATCCAGCGTTTGGGTTTGCTAATAAACCACAAGGGTGTACTCTGGTTCTCCAGTTTCCTCCCAGCTCACAAACATGCCAGAAGATGCATTATTGACTCTCAATTGATCCTGTGTTGAGAGAGAGCATTGTTCCCTGATGAGACCTGGTGTCCTGTCCAGGATGTATTCCTGGGATAGACCCCAGATCCACAACAACCCTGACCAATGTAAATATCCAGTTAAATAATGTAATAAAACCAGAATCAGATTATTAGTGTGCAAATATAAATGCAAGTCCTTTATCGGTAAGCTGATTCTTTTTTTTTTTTCCTCATCTCCCTCTTCTCGGTGTAGGAACAGTTCCTGCAGGAGCGCATCAAGGTGAACGGGAAAGCTGGGAACTTGGGCGGTGGCGTGGTGTCCATTGAAAGAAGCAAGAGCAAAATCACAGTGACCTCAGACATCCCCTTCTCCAAGAGGTTAGTTTGGCTGCTATGCCAAAGATCTTCATTCAAGCCTTCTGCACTCTTTATAACATCTTTTGTTTACCCCTTTTTAGTTATTTATTTTTTTTGTTTTGGGGAGTCGTCTATAGGTTCCCAAGTTAAGGCCCTTGCAGCTAGCTGAAATTTCCAAATACTATTTGTTTATTACAGCATTTGGCAGACGTCCTTATCTATAGAGAGACTTGGTCTGTCTCATTTGAAACAACTGAGGGTTAAGGGCCTTGCTCAGGGGCCCAGCAAGGGCAGCTTGGTGGATGTGGGATTCGAACTCACAACCTTCGGATCAGTAGTCCTACACCTTAAACATTAAGCTGCCACATCCCCACTTTTCCTTGACCTAAGTAATCAACCATCTACAACCATTTTTACATCAGGCTCAAAAAAATCTAAAAACGTTGTCTTTTTAAAATGTCTATAATCTTTTTCTTGGCTGACAGGAGTGGAATCCCATGTGATCTTATGTGGTTGTAGTCCGTCCACCTCAAGATTTGACCGGTCATGTACGGTTGTAAAGAGTGCTTTGTTGAGCTACTGTAGCCCGCCTGTCATCTCGCACCAGTTAGACCGTTTTCCCCTGACCTCAACAAACAGGAAGCTTGCGGTTAAGGTTTAGGGGTTTGTTTGCATGTTGGGCGTGATGCAGAATTCTGGCTAAAACGAGACGCTGCTTGAACAGAAGAGTGAATGCATGAGAGAAAATTCTGGTGGTGATAAGACAGATGTATTCAGAGTGAAACTTTCACTGATTTAAGCAATTGAATGCAGTGTAAGATGGCCATGTTTTGCATTATCTGTATTGAAGCATCTTTCAGCCCTTGTTACAAGCATGCAATACACAGTCATATAAGGCAGAAAAGCAAATTTATTGAAGAAGGAAAGACAAAGACATGCGCATGCTTTTTTTGGTGCACCAGTTTTATTCAGGTGAACATTAAATCTGAATTTTTAAGCCTCAATCATGGGAAGCCAATCGGAGGGACCGTGGTGTGTTTAATTGTTTTATAGATTGCAATCCACTAGAGTTTTTCTGTTCAGGTGCTTCTGTCTCCTAGGAGCTTCATGTTGTTCAGTTGAATGTGTGTTTGTGTTGGATATTTATGGGTTCATGGCATTTCTGAGCAAATTTGTCTCCGCTTTTCTTCCAAAGGTACCTGAAATATCTCACCAAAAAATACCTGAAGAAGAACAACCTGCGAGACTGGCTGCGTGTCGTGGCGAACACCAAGGAGAGCTACGAACTGCGCTACTTCCAGATCAACCAGGACGAGGAGGAGGAGGAGGACGAGGATTAAACTCGTGCTGTTCTTTTGTAAAATGAATAAATTTTCAAAAGAATTGGACTTGCGTCTTGATTTTGCGTGCTGTGTAGATGAATATGAAAAATCTATTTATTTAGAAATTGTTCTGAACTTGTTACAAGCAGTTTAAAGCAAGTGATAATGTGCCATCTTTTTTTATTCTTGTTCTTTTGCTTTAAATAATAAGCAGTAAGTGTTCACTGGAAATTAAAATAAGATCACTGATGACTGCATCTTTTTCATTTACAGTAGCTGAAGGTGTGCAGTTTAGTTTTGAAGAGAAAAATGAGACCTGTGCACTTAAAGATGGATTATATTACATTTGTATGTGCAGGTAAACATTTTATACAAATATCAGCAAGGAATGTTGAACTGTTGGGCCCTTGAGAAAGGCCCTTAACCCTCTCTGCTTCAGGGGGGCTGAATTATACCCTATGCTCTGACCCCAACTTCCTAAAAAATCAGCTATATATGGAGAAAAGAATTTCACTGAGCTGTAATTTCTGTGACAAAATTTTCGTGAGACAAGACTAGGGATGTGGCAGTTTATTGGTTAAGGTGTTGGACTACTGATTGGAAGGTTGTGATTTTGAATCCAATCTGCCACTGCTGGGCCCCTGAGCAAGGCCCTTAACCCTCAGTTGCTCAGTTGTATAAACATGTAAGTCGCTCTGGATAAGGGCGTCTGCCAAATGCCAGAAATGTAAATGTATCAGTATAGTGGTTAAATAAACATGATGCATAGAAACAAAATTTCATGGCAGGGCGGCAGAAATAGAAAAACGCACAATTCAATGTTAGAATAATGAGTGTTTTTGAAAGAACTAGGATTACACACAAAATATATGGCCAAAGGTGTGTGAAGACCTGACCATCACACCCCATTGTGTGTCTCATTCCAGATTTATTCCCTCTTTACTGCTATAATGAACTCCACTCTTCTGGGAAGGATTTCAACCAGATGTTGGAGCACAGCTGTGAGGATATGTGATCATTCTCATTCATCTACAAAGAGCATTAGTGAGATCAGACACTGATGTTGGGATGTTGAGGTCTGGGGTTCAGTCGGTGTTCCAGTTCATCCTATAGGTGCTTTAGTGGGGTTGAGTCAGAGTCGGGGCTCTGTGCAGGACACTTGAATTCTTCATCATACTTCAGTCTTCATGCTTTGTGTACAGTGAAATTATTACATTGGAAGAAGTTTGAGCACAATCTAGCCATGGGGGTCACAGTCCAGTGACTTCTGTGCCGGTCCCAAGCCCGGATAAATAGAGGGTTGCGTCAGGAAGGGCATCTGGCGTAACCAAATTTAACCATGCGAATCGTCAGTACTCTGAATTTCATACTGGATCGGTCGAGGCCCGGGTTAACAACGACCGCCATACAGGGCGCCGGTGGAAATTGGGCTACTGTTGGTCGAAGAAGTAGAGGAGGGAGGAGAGTGCACAGACAG
The DNA here is from genome assembly GCA_033459395.1 of Hemibagrus guttatus. Classification (NCBI taxonomy): domain Eukaryota; kingdom Metazoa; phylum Chordata; class Actinopteri; order Siluriformes; family Bagridae; genus Hemibagrus; species Hemibagrus guttatus. The sequence continues at coordinate 3,878,803 of JAUCMX010000023.1, forward strand.
AGAGAGAAGGGGAAAGGTAAGAGTGTAGGACTGAGAATAGGAACTCTGAATGTTGGTACTATGACAGGGAAAGGTAGAGAGCTGGCTGATATGATGGAGAGAAGGAAGGTGGATATACTGTGTGTACAGGAGACCAGGTGGAAGGGTAGCAAGGCTCGTAGTATAGGAGCAGGATTCAAGCTGTTTTATTATGGTGTGGATAGTAAGAGAAATGGGGTAGGTGTGGTCCTGAAGGAGGAGTTTGTGAGGAATGTCCTGGAGGTGAAGAGAGTGTCAGACAGGGTGATGAGTCTGAAGTTAGAGATTGAAGGGGTGATGTTGAATGTTGTTAGTGGTTATGCCCCACAGGTAGGTTGTGAGTTAGAGGAGAAAGAGAGATTCTGGAGTGAATTAGATGAGGTGAAGGAGAGTATTCCCACGGGTGAGAGAGTGGTGATAGGAGTGGATTTTAATGGACATGTTGGTGAGGGGAACACAGGTGATGAGGAGGTGATGGGCAAGTTTGGAGTTAAGGAAAGGAACCTAGAAGGACAGATGGTAGTGGACTTTGCTAAGAGGATGGACATGGCTGTGGTTAACACTTATTTTCAGAAGAGGGAGGAGCATAGAGTGACTTACAAGAGTGGAGGTAGGAGAACACAGGTAGACTACATCCTATGTAGAAGAGGCAATCTGAAAGAGATTAGTGACTGTAAAGTGGTAGTGGGAGAGAGTGTAGCCAGACAGCATAGGATGGTGGTGTGTAGGATGACTTTGATGGTCTGTAAGAAGAAGAGGTCAAAGATAGAGATAGAGAAGAAAACCAAGTGGTGGAAGCTGTTAAAGGAGGAATGTTGTGAGGAATTTAGACAGATGTTGAGGCAGGCTCTGGGTGGTCAGGTAGTACTGCCAGATGACTGGGAAACTACAGCAGAAGTGATCAGGGAGACAGGGAGAAAGGTGCTGGGTGTGTCATCTGGAAGGAGGAAAGAAGATAAGGAGACTTGGTGGTGGAATGAGGAAGTTCAGGATAGTATCCAGAGGAAGAGGTTAGCCAAGAAGAAGTGGGACATGGACAGGACTGAAGAGAATAGACAGGAATACAAGGAGTTACAGCGCAGAGTGAAGAGGGAGGTGTCTAAGGCCAAGCAGAAGGCATATGACGAGTTGTACACTAAGTTAGACACTAGAGAAGGAGAGAAGGACTTGTACAGGTTAGCTAGGCAGAGGGATCGAGATGGGAAGGATGTGCAGCAAGTTAGAGTTATTAAGGATAGAGATGGAAGGGTGCTCACAAGTGAGGAGAGTGTACAGAGGAGATGGAAGGAGTACTTTGAGGAGCTGATGAATGAGGAAAATGAGAGGGAAAAAAGAGTAGAAGGGGTGAACTCTGTGGAACAGAAAGTAGATAAGATTAGAAAGGATGAAGTCAGGAACGCTTTGAAGAGGATGAAAAGTGGGAAGGCAGTTGGTCCTGACGACATCCCGGTGGAGGTCTGGAAGTGTCTGGGAGAGGCAGCAGTGGAATTTTTAACTAGTTTGTTCAACAGGGTTTTAGAGAGTGAGAGGATGCCTGAGGAATGGAGAAGAAGTGTGTTAGTGCCGATCTTTAAGAATAAGGGTGATGTGCAGAGTTGCAGCAACTATAGGGGGATAAAGTTGATGAGCCATACAATGAAGCTATGGGAAAGAGTAGTGGAAGCTAGGTTAAGGAAGGTAGTGGAAATTTGTGAGCAGCAGTATGGCTTCATGCCCAGAAAGAGCACAACAGATGCAATTTTTGCTCTGAGAATTTTGATGGAGAAGTATAGGGATGGTCAGAGGGGGTTGCACTGTGTGTTTGTAGACTTGGAGAAAGCGTATGACAGGGTGCCAAGAGAAGAGCTGTGGTACTGTATGAGGAAGTCAGGAGTAGCGGAGAAGTATGTCAGAGTGGTGCAGGACATGTATGAGAGGAGCAGGACAGTGGTGAGGTGTGCTGTAGGTCAGACAGAGGAGTTCAATGTGGAGGTGGGACTGCATCAGGGATCGGCTCTGAGCCCCTTCCTGTTTGCTATAGTGATGGACCAGTTGTCAGAGGAGGTCAGACAGGAGTCTCCTTGGACAATGATGTTTGCAGATGACATTGTGATCTGTAGTGAGAGCAGGGAGCAGGTGGAGGAAAACCTGGAGAGGTGGAGGTTTGCGCTGGAGAGAAGAGGAATGAAGGTCAGTCGTAGTAAGACTGAGTACATGTGTGTGAATGAAAGGGAGGGAAGTGGAACAGTAAGGTTACAGGGTGAAGAGGTGAAGAAGGTACAGGAGTTTAAGTACTTGGGATCAACAGTCCAGAGTAATGGAGAGAGTGGGAAAGAGGTAAAGAAGCGAGTGCAGGCAGGTTGGAATGGGTGGAGAAAGGTGTCGGGAGTTCTGTGTGATAGGAAAATATCAGCGAGTATCAAGGGGAAGGTGTACAGGACAGTGGTGAGACCGGCCATGCTGTATGGTTTAGAGACAGTGAGGAAGAGACAGGAGTCAGAGCTAGAGGTAGCAGAGCTGAAGATGTTGCCAGGCAGGAGGCAAAGAGGAAGGCCAAAGAGGAGGTATATGGATGGAATTAATGAGGATATGAAGCTAGTGGGTGCAAGTGTTGAGGATGCAGAAGATAGGGATAGGTGGAGAGAGATGATTCGCTGTGGCGACCCCTGAAGGGAAAAGTCGAAAGAAGTAGAAGTTTGAGCACACAAAGATGTTCTATACAGTTGTGTGCTTCCAACAATGTGCTAACAGTTTGGTGAAGAACCACATATGAGTGTGATGTGTCCATAAACTTTTGACCATACAGTGGATTAAAGGAAAAAATTTGGTTCATTAAAGCTACATAGAAAGTTATCAAATCACAGAAACCAACATAAACTATTATGAATAATTATTAAAAATGACGTGTTGTTTTTGTATATTTATGAAAGTAGAATAAAGTTTACTTAATAACAATATAGAACATTTTTATAGATAAAATTCCAACGTGATTTATTTGCTAACATTACAGTTAAAAAAATATACTACTACCAATAATAATAATCATTCATGCATTCATTGTTTACTGCTTATCCGATCTATTCTTGGGTCACGGGGATCTCAGGCGTCATCGGGCATCAAGGCAGGATACACCCTGGATGGAGTGCCAACCCATCGCAGGGCACACACACACACACACACACACACACACACATCCACTACGGACAATTTAGAGATGCCAATCAACCTACAATGCATGTCTTTGGATTGGGGGAGGAAACCGGAGTACCTGGAGGAAACCCCTGAGGCACGGGGAGAACATGCAAAACTCCACACACACATGGCGGAGGCGGGAATCGAACCCTCAGCCCTGGAGGTGTGAGGCAAATGTGCTAACCACTAAGCCACCGAGCCCCCCCCCATATTATATATATAATAATAATAATAATATAATAATAATAATAATAATAATTTTTAATTATTATTATTATTATTATTATTTTATTATTATTATTATTATTGGTAGTAGTAGTAGAAGTAGTATATAACCCACTATAATTTCCTTTTTGTAATAATAATATTATAGTATGCTTTATTATAAATTACAAATAACAATATAACACTTTTCACTTATAATATCCAAACCGGCTTTATTTCAGAATTCATAATAAAATAATAATGACAAAAAAAAAAAAAAAACACCTAAAACTGAATATAAATCCACACACCGTGAAAAACACCGGAAACGCATGAAGAGTTAGACTGGTGCCCATTGTACAGAGCGCTCCTGCTTTTCTTCCCTTCTTTGTCTCAAGCGCCTTCCAGCTGCGGTAACCTTGACAACCGCTCGTGACTTGCAGCCGGCCATGTAGAACGAACAGCAGCCGTGCGCGCGCGTGGAAAAGCGCAACGGATCTCTGCCTGTTAAACGTCCTGTTTATTTTAATCCCAAAGTCCCGGTACCGGGGCCATGTTGGCATGCACACAGCTAAGCTAAGCTAAAATGAAATAAAGCGAAATAGATGCTTTTCATTGCAACAACACAGCATTAAGAATATTAAAAACTCTTCCTCTCACACACCTTATTAACAGACACCTGTAAATGCGCGAGCTCCGGGATGAAAGAAAGGGAATCACGTGATCCAAACAAAAGGGGTGCGTTTTTTATGCGTCCTCAAGGCCTAACGCTAACTGTCGCAAAGACCGACTTGTGCACGCTTTCCGGTTCCGCGGGCTGGGACAACTTTCTCGCCCGTCTCATCCCCGCGCGCGGACACACTCGACCGGGGAGGGGATAAAAGAGGGACAATGCGCGTGAGTGATGAGGGGGCACGCGGCGTTGTTTACACACACACACACACACACACACACACACACACACACACACACACACACACACACACAGATACGACTCACGCGCTTCCGCTCACTACTAGTAACACCCGGTTACCAGGGCAGCACTACTAACTAGTTGCCTGCGCAATTATGGGATGGATTGCCATGGCAACCGACCAGACGTCACGAGCTGGAGCTGGGCATGTGTGTTCCATTTTCGTCTCTTATTTTCAGACACCAGGATTTTTGGATAGAGGAGGAAAAGGGAAAGGAAAGATCGGAGCGACTCCAAACCTCCAGAGCTTTTTTGGTGCTTTTTAGTAAAAAAAAAAAAAAAAAAAAAAAAAAAAAAAAAAAAATTTTAATAATAATAATAAAAATCCTCACCTTGAGATGTCCCCGATTTTTTTTTTTTTTTTTTAAACAAAATGATCTACATCTAGTCCTTTAAAGAAGGCGTTGCTTAATCGGGAGTTTGCGCGACTTTTTTTTATTTTTTTTTTTTCTTCTTTTTTTTTTTTAACCCCCCCGGACGCACGGATGTAATTTTTGTGCGTGAGGACGCGCGCGCGCGTGTGTGTGTGTGCGTGTGTGTGTGTGTGTGTGTGTGTGTGTGTATATGTGTGTGTGTGTGTTATGCGGTGAAGATGCCCGGATCACTGAGCAACGAGGAAGAGGGCCAAGACGATTTGGATTTTGAAGACGACGTGCCAGGTGAGGGGAGTGAATGAAGTGGACATGGGAGGAGGAAGGAAAGAAGGAAAGAAGGAAAGAAGGGAGGAAGGGACGGACGGAGGGAGGGAGAGAGGGAGCGAGAGGGAAGGAGGGAGGGAGGGAGGGAGTTTGTAGCCTTCAGAGATGTTCCTGCTGTTAGGTTCAATGCGGGGGGTAAATAGAAAAAAACTCTTTACACCTTATAAAAGAGGGGGCAGGACGCAGTGACACAGAGATGTCATAACCACGTTATCACAGCGCGTCATGGTCTCCTGTCCTGTCCCTCACAGAAAGCCTTCAGTCTAGCCGACCATCCTTGGATCCTGCATGCCTTTGTGCTTCTCTATTTTATTTTCAGACCGACCTCAACAGGCGCGTTTTCTTCTTTTGCAGATAAATGACATATCAAATGCCTTCTATTATGGTGTTTTTCCAGAAGAGGTCAAAATATCTAAGACGTATCATCCCTCTCCACACATCAGGCAGTGCATGTAATTATTTCAAACTTATTTATATGTTCTTCAGTAAATTCTAAAATCATGCTTCATGGGACAGAGCTGGTGGCCGGCGTGCTGCTTTTGTCTTGGGTCAGGATTCCTCTAAAGAGCCACGTGTGACAGGAAAACATCACCTACATGCTACTTTTTTTTTCACCATTTCAGCATTTCTCATCAGAACATCTGGATTCGATCGGACAAATAAAACATCCTTTGGTTTGCTGCATGTAATTTGTCCGAGTTCCAGTTTGGGGATTTTTACATCTTGACGATATTAAACTTCTTTGGATGGTGGTCAGATGTAGCTGTGTAGGAAGGTTCTCCTTTTCTGAAAGAGAATGCTTAAGGCTGAGCCGCTGGAACGAGCTAAAGAGATTTCAGCTATATTTTTAAGATTGTTACAGGTCACATGGTCAAATCGCAGTAACATCTTTCATCATTTGTAACACCATCCAATAAAAGTCATCCTCCATTTTAGGTCTTCTGATGAAGATCCTCTAACGATAGACCTGTGATTTTAGAAAATTATAGGAAAGTATAGGCTTATAGGAAATGAATCATCAAATAGCGACTTTTTTCGCTTTTCGTCGATTATTCCTGTAACCGCACACCTCGTTGTTTTATTTCTTACCAGATTGTCTTCATGTGTAAAACTAAAAATGAAACGTATTCAGATTCGAGTGCTGATCATATGCAGTGGGAATCATTGTAAAACCGTTGGAGGTGGGAACGTCCAAAGGAATATTTCACACAGACATATTTATCAATACTAAGGCATAATTGTATGATTTTCAACTGGCGGTCTTTATTTGCTTACTTTAAATGTAATACCTGCCCTTCATTTCTGTGAGTTTGTCTAGAGGGACTCACGTTTTGTACAATTGAGGGTTAAGGGCCTTGCTCAGCATTGGGATTGAAACTCACAACCTACTGATCATTAGCCCAACACCTTAACCACTAAGTTACCACATCCCACAATCAAGCCCTCTGTTATATCGCCCTTTCTGTCTCTTACACCCATCTTCATCCTCCATTCCACTGCAGTTAGTAAATATTCTTGTGTGTTAATGTGCGTTAATTTTATTTATTTATTTATTTTTGATATGAACATTATTAGGGTTGCGTAACAGAATGAGTATATTTACACATTTCCTGTCAGGGTTGTAATGCTCAAACCTTTTGGATGGATTCAAAAGGCTTTGACTGAAATTAAATGAGGCCACGATCATATAAAAGCTATACGTAAACTGATATCATCTGTAAATAATGTCATATTCTAGCAAGGTAATGTAATCTACTTGTAATTCTCTGGATTCTTTCTCAGTGTAAAATCCCAGCAGATTGAGAGAGTGGTGTCGTGAAGTACTGTTGCTTTAAGAATCAAAACCGTATCGTATCACGTATCGTGTAGCATCCGAAAGCCTGAGATTTATCCAACAATTTAACATCAGAGAATGTTAGTATGAGTTTGTGCTCAAATTTTGTGCTCAAAAGGCCAGTTCTTTTCTCCGAAATAAAAGGAGACGTTAATCAGTCGACGTATAAATCTGGAACGATCTTCACAAACATTTGGATCTCTACAATATTAACTGACACTCATCAGGAAGCCCCGCCCACTTCCTCTAATCTCACATGTTCCTACAGCTTTCAAGTAAACAGTTCGATTTGGCTATTATTAGACAATTAGGTATTTTACATCAGTCCGCTATATTTGTTAGGGATGCTAGGCAAAAGTTAAAAAAAATGTTCTCAAGAAAAATTGAAGAGAAGGAATTTGACTCTCAGAGGTTAAATAAGTCAACAAACACTTTACCATATAAGGTTAACGGTGAATAGACTCGTCACTGCCGGTCAGCGCAGACACGTTCAAAATGCACGTTTATGACGCAACAATCAATTATGTTAAAAATGCACACTTGAGCTTGTTTTTTTGACTGTTTATTGCGAATGCATCATCCATCCAGCTGAGTTTTTACGATTGCAGCTGCAACAGTTCCCAGCTACATCTGCTAATATCATTACATCCTCCTGTACCTCTCTTCCTAAACCTGAAATGGTGGAAAGACTCGTTTTTTGTTCTTTATCTTGTCAGTTCTGAATGATTCCATGATTCAATCACGATTCAAGGTTTCAAACAGGAACGAGGTAATAATTTGGGATTGCCGTGCCAACGATGCGACGCATCCGTGGCTTGATTTGCTCGATTGAGAGATTAGGAGATCGAGATAGCGCTAATAATGTAGCGCTAATAATGTGATTTATGTTTCCAGTACAAACTGCCTAGATGACGATTTTGAAAGGAGATTATTATTATTTAAAGCTAATATCCTCCTTAAAATTTTATTACGATTCGCTGACTGGACGTCAGCCCCATCTGTCTCTCATCCGTCTCCACTTGCTCTTAATGCGAATGTGCGGTGGACCTATTTTCCGAAATAAGGCTTCTAATGTTGCTTTTAATACACTCCAAGAATTGAGGGAGCTCCTCTGTAGCTTCTAAACAAGACTCATCAATCTCACAGTCAGATCAGTCTCTCCCTTCCTGCGGGGTGCAGGTGCCACGCAGAGAGAGATGTGATGAAGTGGCCTCGAAGCCCGGGCCGCGGTTACGCTTCTTTATACCACCACAGTGCTCGGCTTGCTAAAATCGATGCCGTCATAGTTTTCTTGCCTTCAACTGACTCGGGGCGCTCCGAAATAATACAGAGTTAGAAGAAATATCTTTAATACGGCTCCATGAGTCGTTCGACTTTGAATAATTGTTCCTATTCGTTCCTCAGAAGACCAAATTGATTAAATAAATTCATAGCCCAAGCTGAATATTTTAGGTCAGGCTTTGCATATAAACTACGCCGGCGTTCTGCAGACTGACGCATGTATAATTCAAGAGCTTTTTTTTTTTTTTATTGATTTCTAAAAATGCCGTTCAGACTTCACTGAAGGTCATAAGTGTGCGCTAACTTATGCAGCATTCAGGCTACACGGCTTTGGGAAGGTGAGAATGCAGCATTCGCACTTCCTTGTGGACTTCAGCTGATTCGTGACCCTTATTTGTGTCTGTTTCCTCTCTGCAAAACCTCTCTACTGTTCATCAGTCTAAAATGTCCCATCTTTAATCTAACTTACTTAACTATTTTCCTCAGAGAGCAAAAAATATGGACTTTCCTCCTGTTTTGTTGTGTTCATGTTGATGATTGAGCGTCTTTGTCATGTCTCACTCCACAGTGGTGGTTAATATGAAGCTCATATGAAAGTAGACACTCAGGACTTTAAGAATTTGTAGTGTTTCAGAAGCATCTCTGTTTTTCTCTAGCCTACTAGCGGCGATATATTCATAGAAAAGTTCCAAAAAAAAGACAAAACGGTTCATTTTTTTCCCCCACACAAATGTTTGTATCTTCAAAGTAAATGTTGATATCAAACCCATTTCTGCTCTCTGAGATGCTCCAAGTGCTTGTTCATCTAAAAAGCAGCTAAAAAACAGTTAAATTCTGTGTAAGGTTATCCAACAGAGGGAAAATCTCATGTCTAAAACACTGAAAGCGGACGTTCTGACTCATTTTATGTCACAGCCTCACAGCCAGAACATCATTCGTTTGTTTGATACTGACTGAAAATGTGCCAGAGGTCGATTTCCATTCCTGACTGCGCATTAGAAAGCCACTGTTACAAAGGGTTACATTTCTCTAATCATTTCTAATTTGAATGAAAATCAAGTATGAAAGCCAACGAAAGATCACGACGTCGTAAACTCTCCTCAGACTCCAAAGCTTCTACCACGAGTCCACATGATCCACACCATCACTTACATGGATTCGTTCCGGCAAATTAAAAGTCTCTCCTCAAGCCCACGCTTGATTGGCTGAATATAACGCAGCACCCACACTCATTTGCGTTCATTTAAGCAGAGCTGAACTTTTACTGCAGCATCGCAAGCCGGTGCTCTGAGTATTACAAAGACGCTAACCAGCGAACATCTGGAGAGACAAATGAGTCTAAAAATGCTCTGTGACTGTGTACCTTCAGCACAGTCGCTGAATATTTTATACTTATATAATCCTGAGTTAAATGGAGCTCTGAGAAATCATTTTCCGAGTGTTTTTTGTGATGTGCCTTGCTTAATTTCCATAGATGATTTAACTATGAGGGAAAAAAACAGTTTATGTATAGATTTCCATTTCTTTGGCCTTTTTTCTAAAGCACACAGAAGCTATTATTATTATTATTATCATTATTATTATTATTATTATTATTATTATTATTATTATCATTATTATTATTATTATTATTATTTTGTTAGTTTCTTTCTTTCTTTCTTTCTTTCTTTCTTTCTTTCTTTCTTTCTTTCTTTCTTTCTTTTTCTTCCTTCTTTCTTTTTTTCTTTCTTTCTTTCTTTCTTTCTTTTTTTCTTTCTTTCTTTCTTTTCTTTCTTTCTTTTCTTTCTTTCTTTCTTTCTTTCTTTCTTTCTTTCTTTCTTTCTTTTCTTTTCTTTTTTCCTTCTTTCTTTCTTTCTTTCTTTCTTTCTTTCTTTCTTTCTTTCTTTCTTTCTTTCTTTCTTTCATCTTTGCTTTTTTCTTTAATCTGTTTTTTTGTTTCTAATTGGTATTTAATGGGACAAAAAGTCCAAAAGTTGCAATAATTTCTTCTTGTATTTTAACTTTAATTTTAATTTCATCCCTAAAACAAAACCAAAAAAGTTACGTCATTTTTTAATATAAAATTCTTCAACACTTCTTTACCCCTTTGAACGAGTAAAGGTGTTTTTGGAACTGTCCTGTTAATTCTGATATTCCTGTGAGCTCTAATCTGATTGGCTGACATTAACCTGTTTAGTGACATCACAAGTATGAGGCGTTTATCTTTATAGAGTTTTGGGACTCAAAGTGTAGCTTTTGGGATTGTGTTGCTATTTTGTTCAGATTATTCTGCACTTTTAATCACACAAGATCCGGTTACTGTGGAGAAATTATCGCCCTATTACATTGGTAGGATTTATTATTAGGGATATGTTTATCTCTTGCTATATTTTCCAAATTAAATGGAACGTAAGCATGTTATATAAGGAATGAAACATAGCAGTCCATGCTGGAACAGGAAAATGATGTGAGGCGGATTATTTTCTTCATTACTTCTTATAAGTCTGTTATAGTCACAGCTATTTGCCATAGAGGTTATTTTATTATTTATTAATGAAGGAAATGTCAGAATTTTTAACTGTTTATAGTTACATTTAATGTTACAGAATGTTAGCGATACAAGTTAAGACTTGGATCACGTTTTTTTTTCTCTCTCTTGAAGTTAACAAGACAAAAAACATTCAACAATCTTGTCAGTGGGTTAGTGAGAAGCCAGGAAACTCCTCCGTCCTGAAGACACTTCCTGTCATTGTGGAAAACTTACTGTTATAAAGCGCTGACACTGGAGACTCCTTCCCTATAGGCTACATAAGCGTGCCCTTGCAGAAAACATGTTTTTCTTTGCTTTAAAAAACAACACAGCTTTACAATCTGTTTATTATTTTGACGATGTGAACGAGCGGTTACTATAGAAACGATGACAGATTAGAAAAAGCATGATAATATAGAAAGCTGTCATGTATGTGACTGTCAGAACTTGTGTCAGAGTCGTGCTGTTAAACAAACTGAAGCTTCTGTGGATTTAGTGTGAAATACAGAGGGGCCCAAAAAATTTTATACACACTTTAACATGAAAAATAAATGCGTAAACATTTTATTACTATATTTATATAAACATCAAAGGGTAGCTGTAAGTCAGGTTTAAACTATGCAGTCACATTAGGAACTCAAACTGGTCATCATTAGCGTCCAGATACTTTTGATTTTGGTGAACTGCTGTGTGAACAGCATCAGGAATTCATGCCATTGTTAGTGGTGTTGGTGGTTGTGTTCCAAACACACGTCGCCATTGTCGTTGAACTTCACGCACATTTTCAGATTTACAATACCACTTCAAAATCATCTTGTGTTGCGCAAAGTCAAGCGTGCCTCCGCCATTTTCTTTAGCTCGCTTCTGACGGTCACATGATCGCATCGACGATGGTGCGACTACTGACATCTTTACAGGAAACATAATACTACACATTGCTGCCATAATTCAATTCCAGTTTTTAAAAAGGCCATAGATAACAACTGTTGAAGTGTGTATACATTTTTTTGGGCCCCGCTGTATACATCGTATAATGGAGTAGTGGTTGTAGGAGGAGAGCAGTGGCCACGGCTGAACCGGTCACTCATACAGGCTTTATATATATATATATATATATATATATATATATATATATATATATATATATATATATATATATATATATATATATATATATATTAGCGCTAATGTTTTTAAGATTTAAAGGTTTGAAAGTCAGAATATTTTTAGAAAATATTTTGAGGAAAAAATCACGATGCCTTGTGATGTAATTAATGTAGAGAAAAAAAATTCATGATGTCTCATGAGGGAAAAAGTCACAATATTTCAAGAAATATTTTTCAAAATAAAGTCGTACTTTTAATTTAAATTTTGAGGAAAACCTTGCAATATATATTACACAAAAAACTCACAAAAATTAACACACTTCAACAGTTGTTATCTCTGCCCTTTAGTAGAACTGGAATTGAATTATGGCAGCAATGTGTAATATTATGTGTAGCGATCATGTGACCGTCAGAAGCGAGCTAAAGAAAATGGCGGAGGCACTCTTGACTTTCGAGCAATGCAAGATGAAAATGTGCGTGAAGTTCAACGACAATGGCGACGTGTGTTTGGAACAGAACTACAAACACCAGTAACAATGGCACGAATTTCAGATGTTGTTCATACAGCAGTTCACCGAAATCAAAAGTATCTGGATGCTAATGGTGACCACTTTGAGTTCCTAATGTGACTGCATAATTTAAACCTGACTTACAGCTACCCTTTATCTTGATAGGAGTTTAGTAATAAATATTCTACGCACATATTTTTCATGTTGAAGTGTGTATACATTTTTTGCGCCTCTCAGTATTGCAGCTGTTGTAATTTTTACGTTCGATATCCTACTCCGTACTGTCACCTCTCCAGGTGAAAACAGGAAACATGAGCCTTAACACAACGACGGAACCTCGCAGGAAGTTGCCTCAGATATCTTGAGAAATGATTTCAGGTGTCAGCTGATACTCAGAGCTCTGATATCAGGAAATAAATTGGATCCAAAAACTGTTACGTTGCCTCTATCTCTTTTAAGCAATCCGGAAGATCTGCAAGAACATGACAGCTTCTCGGGTGTGTGTTTTCCTTAATAACCGTTAGCAACAGGGCTTCCATTGTTAAACAGTGAACAGACCATCACGCACATGTGCTCCATTCATCGAGCCTGGACACTTTAGCGAACACTCTGTGAATCAGGCACGAATCGCAGAAGCGTCCGTACAAAAAAAAAAAAAAAAAAACCCTCGAATGCCCTCTCACAGAGCGGTTAAATGGAGGTTAAGTGGATTTTAAGGGTAGCATGCAGGAGATACAGAAAGCCCCTTTTTTCCTCGGTTCCCTCAGGGTGCAGTGCAGGATTTGAGACATGCTGCGTATTTCATGGCCTACCGCCTGAGCAGAAACATTAAGAGAGAGAGAAAGAGAGAGAGAGAGAGAGAGAGAGAGAGAGAGAGAGAGAGAGAGACGTACTTCTTCTCCATCATTACCGTCTCTTAACCCTGCTGCTCTATTCATTACTTAGCAATGCAAGTCTCATCGCCACAGGCCATTTCTTTTGATTTTACAGCTGTACAAGTATGAAATGTAGTTAAAAGAATCTCATCTTTATTTCAATTATTAGCAGAATAAACACTGTTAATAAAACCAGGCATAGACTCTTAGAAACATGGAAAATGCTGTTCTTGGATAGTTTCTTTTTTTTTTCTTAAAGTCCGAAAAACATTGTCTAGATATCACCCTTTTCACTTGCATGAGGATCTTTCTCAACATTCGGTGTGTATATCAAGGTGCTGATGTGTGAGATGTGAGAGAGTGAGGTCATGTGACATGCTCATGGAGATATGAGAAATGCTGTGTTCATTAACATTAACATTAACATTAGGAGCGTATTGTATTGTATTGTATTGTATTGGACACAGCATCGTAGAGTAGAAGATTTTCAAGAGTAAATAGTCATATAGATGAATATGAACTAGTGAAGAAAGGACATTATTTACATTTGAATTATTTCCAGTCCAGTGTCACCTGAATGAGGATGAGTTTCCCTTCTGAGCCTGGTTCCTCTCAATGTTTCTATACTTCTGTAAAGCTGCTTTAAGACAATGTCCATTGATTCAAGTGCTTTACAAATAAATTGAATTCTTGCACTCAGAGGATGAATCACATGACACCTTCATTCTTTTCTATTCAGTTCATCTACATTGCTTGCATTTGGCAGACACCCTTATCCAGAGCAACTTACATTTTATCTAATTTTATACAACTGAGCAATTGAGGGTTATGAGCCTTGCTCAAGAGCCCCCCAGTGGCAGCTTGGTGGACCTGGGATTTAAACTCACTACCTTCTGATCAGTAGCCCAAGACCGTAACCACTAAGCTACTACATCCTCACATCTTTTAGCCTGGCCACAGTCACTGTAGTTTAAAAATGACTAAATGACTTTCTTATATTTTCTGAAACCCAATCACTATCACAATAGAAGCATAGCCAAATTTCTGAAAAAATTATCCAATGACATTTTCAAATTATACAAATCAACCATTTGGTGTCTGATGTCATTTAGCAGAGGAAATGAAATATGAGACACACCCAATATATATTTTTTAATGAAATATTCTTTGCGGGGGGCACGGTGGCTTAGTGGTTAGCACGTTTGCCTCACATCTCCAGGGTTGGGGATTCGATTCCCGCCTCCGCCGTGTGTGTGGAGTTTGCATGTTCTCCCCGTGCCTCGGGGGTTTCCTCCAGGTACTCCGGTTTCCTCCCCCAGTCCAAAGACATGCATGGTAGGTTGATTGGCATCTCTAAATTTTTCGTAGTGTGTGATTGCGTGAGTGAATGAGAGTGTGTGTGTGCCCTGCGATGGGTTGGCACTCCGTCCAGGGTGTATCCTGCCTTGATGCCCAATGACACCTGAGATAGGCACAGGCTCCCCGTGACCCGAGTGTAGTTCGGATAAGCGGCAGACAATGAATGAATGAATGTTCTTTGCTCTTGATTATGTCTCCACATCCTCTCGATGTTTTCTGTACTCTATCCTACACTTAGCGTTAAAAACTTTGGCACCCTTTTTGAATATGAGCCAATAGAAAATAAATAATGTTATAAAGTGCATGTAACTTAATGATATTTTAAGCTGTACACCAATCAGCCATAACATTATGAGCAGTGCCAGGTGAAGTGAATAACTCTGATGATCTCCTCATCATGGCACCTGTTAGTGGGTGGGATATATTAGGCTGCAAGTGAACATTTTGTCCTCAAAGTTGATGTGTTAGAAGGAGGAAAAATGGGCAAGCGTAGGGATTTGAGCGAGTTTGACGAAGGGCCAAATTGTGATGGCTAGATGACTGGATCAGAGCAGCTCCAAAACTGCAGCCCTTGTGGGGTGTTCCCGGTCTGCAGTGGTCAGTATCTATCAAAAGTGTTCTTTAAGTCCTGTAAGTCCTTTAAGTCCTGTAAACATCCTTTAAGTCATGTAAGTTGAGAAGTGAGGCCCAGGCAGGATCTGTTGCTAACATCTTGGTGCCATATATCACAGCACACCTTCAGGGATCTAGTGGAGTCCATGGCATGCCTCGACGGATCAGGGCTGTTTTGGCAGCAAAAGAGTGACTGACACAATATTAGGCAGGTGGTTATAATGTTAAGCCTGATCAGTGTATATTATTTTCAAAATGATTGGCACTCTCAGGGTTAATATTTGGTGACGCCTATTCTGGAGAGTATAACAGAGAGCTTGATATCTCTGTCAGTTATATCTAACACGGATGGAAGCTCCCGTGAATATCGGCATAGGCGTAGGGACGAGGCTGTAGGCAATCACAGCCGCGCTGATATTCAGTACATTTCTGGCATTTGGCAGATGGCCTTTTGCAGAGCAACTTACAATCTATCTCATTATACAACTGAGAAATTTGGGGTTAAGGGTTAAGGGAATAAAAGTCTAAGTTCCTAAAGAAACCACAGCTTGATGGAGCGTTGTGTGTTGCCATGCCGATGCACAGAATGATTGACAGCCCAGATTAAGCTTAGGATCAGATAGTCGAAATGCTCTTAGAATTTTTGTGGCAGACAAGGGTGATGAAAACACACCGCCAAACATCCCGAATTATTCTAAACATTCCTGTGGTGGAGATTTCTGTAAGGAGATGTTTATTTCATTGATTTGGCTTCTTTTAAGAAAGAAGATTTCAGTGCTTTGAGGTTTCTTTTGAGTATTCCAGTCACTTTGTATTTTTTTATCATTTATTTCAAGTGAGAGAAATATGAAAAGAGAGGCTGGTGAGGGAAAGAGCATTTATAGCTGCTATAATGTGTCTGCTATAGTATATAAA
>JAUCMX010000023.1:3899866-3909866 GCA_033459395.1 Hemibagrus guttatus
TGATTAAACAAGATGTGGTCTTCTTCTGTTCTAGCCCATCCACCACCATGTTTCGACATCTTGAGGTGCTTTTCCTCCCACCTCGGTTGTACAGAGTGAAAATCCGAGTTACTTCCTGTCAGCTTGAACCAGTCTGACCATTCTCTTTCTCTGAAAAAGATCGTTTCAGCAGAGTGGAAAGTGTCAGTGTCTGTTCAATGTATGCTTTGATGCTCAGGGTGGCTCCAGTGAGCACGAGGATGTGACGGACAGGGAGGACCAGTGCTCCGGGAGCGAGAGCAGCAGCTATGGCTTGCTGAAGAAGAAAAAGAAGAAGCCCAGAGAAAAGAAGGAGAAGAAGGGCAAATGGAAGAAGAGGGACGATGAAGATGATGACGATGACGATGATGGAAATATGAAGGTAGATGGTTTTATTCGTTTTATTAATTATTGTTAGTATTGTACTGTTATATCTCGTGAATATGATATATAATTAAAATATTATTTATAGGCAAATTATTATTATGATAATAATTGAAGGATTTTTATAATTAAAGCACTAACACCGGAGTCTCCTTTTGTAAATGTAAAATATTAAAGCAGGCATTATTATATCAAAAATGAGATATTTCTTAGTTTACATGTAAACAATTTGCACTTAACTCTTTCTCCCAGAGACGAAAAATATGGAATTTGTGCCTGTTTTTTGTTGTGTGTCTATGTTGATGATTGAATGTCTTTGTCATGTCCCTTCCTCACTGGTGGTTAATATGAAGCTCATATGAAAGCAGACATTCAGAGCTTTAAGAATTTGTAGCTTTTCATAAATATTTCTGTTTTTATCTAGCCTATTAGGGGTACTATATTCATAGGAAAGTTATAGAAAAAAAACAAAATCGGTTATTTTATTTCCACACAAATGTCTGTATCTTCAAAGTAAATGTTGATCTCAAACCCATTTCTGCTCTCTGAGATGCTCCAAGTGCTTATTCATCTAAAAAGCAGCTCAAATTTGATCTTCAACCAGTAAAATTCTGTGTAAGGTTATCCAACAGAGGGAAAAACGCACGTCTAAAACACACTGAAAGCCGACGGACTCGTTTTATATCAGACTCACAGCCAGAACATCATTCATTTGTTTATACTGATTGAAAATGTCCCATGGGTCGATAATGTCGGTGGACTGGTAAAAAGGGTTAAAAACTTTATTTGAGTTAGCTGTTATTGTTACTGGGGGACACGGTGGCTTGGTGGTTAGCACGTTTGCCTCACACCTCCGCCATGTGTCTGTGGAGTTTGCATGTTCTCCCCGTGCCTCGGGGGTTTCCTCCGGGTGCTCCGGTTTCCTCCCCCGGTCCAAAGACATGCATGGTAGGTTGATTGGCATCTCTAAATTGTCCGTAGTGTGTGTGTGTGAATGAGAGTGTGTGTGTGCCCTGCGATGGGTTGGCACTCCGTCCAGGGTGTATCCTGCCTTGATGCCCTATGACGCCTGAGATAGGCACAGGCTCCCCGTGACCCGAAGTGTAGTTCGGATAAGCGGCAGACAATGAATGAATGAATGAATGAATGAATGAATGTTATTGTTACTGATATAGAACTAAGAGTTATTTTAAAACAGGGATTAGAATTACAGCAGGAATTTCAAATCAATTACAAATTTAACAGCACTGTGGAATACATTACAGGCTTAACGTGGCCTAATAAAATCACTCCAACCAATTTAAACCAAGTAAATTCAGCACTCGCACCATTTCCTGTTCCTTCACCTCCGTTTCTTCATAAAATGTGAAGCTAGAAACAGATTTTGGATTGACGGATGTGCTGTGCAATGACACATTCCCAATTCCTGTTAATTGCACTTCCTAAGATCATTCCTCTTTTGTCCTCCAGGAACCCAAATCTTCGAGTCAGCTGATGGAGGAGTGGGGTCTCGAGGACGTCCAGTACGCCTTCTCTGAGGACGATTACAAAACCATCACCAACTACAAGGCTTTCAGCCAGTTCCTCAGGTTCTCTAACATGAAGCATCATTTCATCCTCACACACACTAGAATTTGTATGAAGTTCACTGTTTTCTTAGTGACTTAAAAAGACAATGCATCCACTATTGAGCTAGTTAACTGGTAGTAAGATCACTGTTGCCTGTCAACAGGAAATATGGACAATGACTAAAACTAGCTAGCAACTGGGTCTGGTTAGTACAGGTCTTTTATTCAAAAGTTATAAAGCGTTACACAATGACACTAAAAATGACATGGAATTATCAGGAATGTTTACCTCAGATGTGTTGATATATGACTAAAAAAAGACTCAATATAGCCAGAGTTACACTAAAATTGCACCTAGCATTGACTGTTAGCTGAACTTATTCGAGTTCCAGTCCTTGTTGTGTAGTCTAATAAACATAGTGTGTTTTGATTCCTGAATAATATGCAAAGATCATAGATTGTTAAGGTTTAACTGTATTTATACTAACCATAAAGTTTTCATCAAGCAAAAAGATCAATTTGGGGCAAAAAATGGAGCTTGCTCCTGTGTCCATGTTGATGATTGAATGTCTTTGCCATGCTCCACTCAACAGTCGTGGTTAACATGAAGCTCATATGAAAGTAGACACTCAGAAATGTAAGAATTTGTAGTGTTTCATAAGTATTTCTGTTTTTTCTTAGCCTGTTAATGGTTATATATTCAGTGAAAAGTTCCAAAATGTTAGTAAATGTTGATCTCAAACCCATTTCTGCTCTCTGAGATGCTCCAAGTGCTTGTTCATCTAAAAAGCAGCTCAGATTTATCTTCAACCAGTAAAATTCTGTGTAAGGTTATCCAACAGAGGGAAAAACACACGTCTAAAACACACTGAAAGCCAACAGAGTCCTGACTCATTTTATATCAGACTCACAGCCAGAAAATCATTCATTAGTTTAAACTGATTGAAAACGTCCCATAAGTCGATTTCCAGTTCAGAAAATTGGATGTAATGCCAGTGTTTTGGTAAAAAGGGTGACCAATTAACAATCAAGTTTGTGTTGTGTTTCAAGGATTAGTTTTTGGACATCTCCCTATTAAATATGTTTTTTTTCACTATTGTATTCATCTTTTTTTTCTATTTTTTTAACCTGATATTTAGGCCTCTCATCGCCAAGAAAAACCCCAAAATCCCCATGTCCAAGATGATGACGGTGTTAGGCGCTAAATGGCGCGAGTTCAGCGCCAACAACCCGTTTAAAGGCAGTTCGGCGACGGCCGTAGCCGCTGCAGTGGCGGCCGCAGTGGAAACGGTCAACATCACGCCTTCGATCTCCATCAGCAGCGTCCAGCAGCTCTCTCCAACAGGGCAGGTCAAAAAAGCCAAAACCAAAGAGGGCAAGGGTGAGGGTATTTGTCTTCCTACTAATTATTTAAATTTAATTGAAACCACAAGCGCTGTTGAATTCTTAAGAGGTTGAGGAACATTCTAGAAATTCAAATCACAGATTTCTATTAATGACCTGATTTTAATACGTTGTTGTTTCAATGGTAACATCAGCTTTAGCTCTCTTTTTGGAAGGAGTCTCCAGTGTCAGCACTTAGAAGTGAAGTAGGCTTTATGGTTTCTTCATAACATCGCTTTTTTTTTTTTTCAATTAATTTAGTAATTGAAAAACAGAGCCTGCTGATGGGATTACTGTTTACAGATGCTATAATGGAAGTTGCGATAAAAGGAAGTAGCTTGAGAACGTTCAACAGGAGAGATATAAACAGCTAAAATTGTTTTAGAAAATTGCAGTGGTTAAAAAAACATTTGCTGAATGTGAAATTTTTAAATTTTTAAAAAAAAAAAGAATTATTTCTTAATTCCTTCATTATTTAATTTCTTTAAATTTGGGGCTGTCCAGTGGTTGAAAAAATAAATATATGACTATATTGACACTAAATATGATAAATACAACCTTTGAGATTATTTCAAGGCACTCATGTATAATTTAATTTTTAATATTTTTTAATAACACTGCGGTATAACGTGTCTGGATGCTTAAGCGATGTATTAAACGCCTTTTTACGGCGTCGCAGGGCCGAGTGCAAGGAAGAAGAGCAAGCAGCCAAAGGACACGAAGAAGAAAGCAAAAGCCAAGAAGCCCAAACTGAAGGCAGGCCAAAGCAGCAAGAGGAAAAAAGCCTCATCGGTAAGAGTGGCCTTGTCATTTTTATGGCATGCGCTCTGGTTTTGTTAACTTAAAACGTACTTCATGTGCTCAGCGCCCACCGTTCTTAAGATGTTTCTTTTTCCTGACAGAGCGAGGACGATTTCTTAGACGACTTCTCTGACTTTGATGACATCAGCATCCACAGTGCCTCCGTTCGCTCCGACGCCTCGGGGGTGCCCAAGAAGAAACCGAAGCGAGGGCGCAAAAAGAGGAAAAGTAAAGAAAGGATTTTTTATGCTTTAAGAAAGCCTAAAGTTAAAAAGAGATCAGCTGAAAAATTTGAGAAAGGATGTAGGTGACACTGATTTGTTAAAGATCACTCTCAGTATTATTTCTCTTTCAGTATCTTTTTTTCTCTCTGAATGCTCTTTGCTCATTTTGATCGCATCTCTGTACTCTGCTTTTTTCCCTCTTGGTGAAGGAGAGGACGGAGACGGCTATGAGACGGACCATCAGGACTACTGTGAGGTGTGTCAACAGGGCGGTGAAATCATTCTGTGTGACACCTGCCCCCGGGCCTATCACCTCGTGTGTCTCGAGCCTGAGCTGGAGAAAGCCCCTGAGGGCAGATGGAGCTGTCCTCACTGCGTGAGTTAATTTCATCTATCTATTGCACCGTAGCACTAAATACTGCTGTATAAACCTGGAGATTTTTACATAAATGAAATGAATACTTTAACTTTAAAACCTAATGTGCAAAATGTGTACAAAAAATAGAAACGTTTTACAGAGTTTCACTTCTATTAATCGTCACTATTAATGCCTTGCATATCATTGATACACATTTAAACTCTTTCCAACGCTTAGCTCCGCCTACTTTGTTTGCTTCGCTGACCCACAAAAAACTCGCTTCAGCTGGCTTCGCTCGGCTTTCCACTGGCAAAAACAAGTTTTGAATGGCTCCCGGACATACACGCAATTTAGCCGGCGTTCAGTTCGGTTTGTTCGTATGCTGATGCAAATTTCTTGCAAAATTATAATTCTTAAGGCGAAAATTCTTAAGGCCATTTGTATGCTGAGGTTCCGCTGTATACAGATCGAAAAACGTGTGTTTGTTGTTATGTTGACATTTTCAACCATTATGAAAGGAGTCTCCAGTGAGGCATTGGTGGCTCAGTGGTAGGTTACTTGCCTATCATGCGGAAGGCTTGGGTTCGATTTCCAGCCACTGGATGCAGTGCCGGTCCCAAGCCCGGAAAAATGGGAGGGTTGCGTCAGGAAGGGCATCCGGCGTAAAACATTTGCCAAGTTGTTGTGCGGACCAGTTGGTCCGCTGTGGCGACCCCGAACAGGGAGCAGCCGAAAGCAACTTCTATGAAAGGAGTCTCCAGTGTCAGTTTTCCGACATAGTAAAATTAAAGGATTTCTGAGAAACAAATTTTATTTTTTTGTTTCAACATTAACTGTAACTGTGAACAGATCAAATCTTAAGCGTTCTCATTAAATAAATAAATATTTAACACATTGCTAAAATGAACAATTTCCTCTAAAAGTTCACCGTGTTGTTTTATTTCTTATGTATTTTACGACATTCTGGGGTGAAATATCCAGATCCAGAAATATCTGAGGAAATCTCTGCAGTTATTGCTCTGGAGCTCTGGTTGTCTGAAAATGTCACGTGCTATTTATTTTACTTCAGGTTTATTATGTTGTGAATCTTTTTAAAAGTGACTATTAGTCCAAACGGGAGCTCGTCGACATGACTTCCATTGCATTTTGTACTTTGAATTGAATTCAATTGAACTGTATTTCCCCTCAAGGGGCAAATCGAATAGAAACGTAAAAGACATTCTCTGGAGCGCGGCATATAATTAGTTTCAGATAACTGCACCAGCAGCAGTGATGGGAATAAGACGGACTTGAAGCACCAATAGCAGCCTGGGTGCCACGGCAACTGGAAATATATCAGGAAGACTTGCTTCTTTCTGTCAGTGTAGGCTGTGTTGGTCTACTGAAGAAATTGTTGATGTCTCAGGGTGACATCTGTAATAAAATATTCATCACGTCTGAATGTCTTGTGAAAAACTGTTGTATTTATAAGACACTGAATTACCAAATTTTCACAACACAAATATGTGCAAAAGCAAACCCTAACCCCTTAAACCTAAACCCTTACCACAAACCCTAACACAAACTCACACAACACTGCACAGCATGAAGCAACACAAACACACTTATCCAACCTGAAACACACTCCTCCAACCTGAAACACACTCCAGCCCCCGGACTTTTGGCTGAACTCTACCCATGTAGAAGGAAGTGAATCTAGATTGACCCCACCCAGTGAACCTTTGGCTGAGGTCTTTCCATGTAGGAGGGGCTGGATCTGGTACCACTCCACCTCCTGGAGTTTTGGCTCAACTCTGCTTAGCTCTACCCATGTAGGAGGAGCTGGATGTGGTTTGACTCCACCCCCTGAACTTTTTGCCTGACTCTTTTGAGCTGCACCCATGTAGGAGGAGCTGGGTGTGGTTCGACTCCATCCCTGTTTTTTTGGTGCAACTCTGCCAAGCTCTACGCATGTAGGAGGACTCGGAACTGGTCCGACTTTACCTTCTGGAGTTTTGGATCAACTCTGCTTAGCTCCACCCATGTAAGAGGAGATGAAGCTGGTTCAGCTCCACCCCCTTAACTTTTGGCCTGACTCTGTTGAGCTCCACCCATCAAGAGAAGCTGGATGTGGTCCAGCTCCACTCCCTGGATCTTTTGGCATGACTCTGTATTACAGATATGACATGAAATCAAATAATGAATAAAACACATGGTTGCGTGCTGTTATGAAAAAATAATTAACATGAGCGTGACGTGAAGTCATGTGATCTGTCATAAAGCTATTGCAAAGTATGTTTTTGTCTTTAACAGCACATCATGTTGTGTTTTATTCATCTTATACTACAGCAACACTATTTTGAAACTTAAAGAAAAAAAAAAACGCACAATTTTTATTCATGTAATGTGGAACGTTTGTGTAACAAGTTAATTCTTGTTATCACTTACGTTATAGCAGCTACAAACCCTCGTCCCATCACCTGCCGCCTTTTTGTCTCTTTAAAGTTAAAAAATTCAGCTTATCACTTAACAGTAAAATAAATAATTAAATAAAGTTGCTCTCTGTCCTAAGAAGTGTATTTCAGAAGATCTCTGATACTGGAGACTCCTTCCAAAAAATGAGCTGTTACTATAGAAATGATGTATTATTAGAACAATTCTATTAACATATATAATAATGTTCATGAGGGTTATAGCATGTGATCTTTATGTGTGAGTCTTGAGCTACATTCTGATGATTTCCTGTCCTCAGGAGAAGGAGGGAATTCAGTGGGAAGCGAAGGACGAGGAGGAGGAGGAAGAGGACGCTGCAGGAGAGGAGGAAGATGACCACATGGAGTTCTGTCGAGTGTGTAAAGACGGAGGAGAGCTGCTGTGCTGCGACACGTGTCCTTCCTCCTACCACATCCACTGCCTGAACCCGCCTCTGCCCGAGATCCCCAATGGAGAGTGGCTGTGCCCGCGGTGCATGGTGGGAAAATACACACCTGTAGACTACATGAAAATTATTTACGTATAAGTGCAAAAGTTTTCACACCCTTAGCACAAAAGATTTCCATTAGACATTCCAACGTTACGACAAGCAACACAAAAGCAAAAAATACATATCAGATCTTTTATTCTGAATGAAAAAATTCTTGTTTTTTTTTAACTCAATATTTTATGTGATAATTTGCAAATAATTAAAGTAAAAGAAAACACACACACACATGTGGACATTTGAGAGTGGACATTTGTGCACTTTCTTCTAGTAACTTCTATAGACTCTATTTTCTATAGACTGACTGAAACACAGCCACATAATTATTGGCACACCCTAAAAAAGAAAAAATTATCTGCAAAGTAATGCAAATTTAATATTCAAACAACCTGAGAATTTTTTATTTACTCCCTCAATCACATACACACACACACACACACACACACACACACACACACACACACACACATACATGCACAGATCATAAGACATTTTAGTACTTTTTTATTCAAAATCGTGCAAAATGCCATGTGACAAAATTATCAGCACCACCAATGAATATTTTTTATCGTTAAACATTACCTGGATATGATGTGTTTTTTCCCCAGTGCCCACCTCTTAAAGGGAAAGTTCAGAAGATTTTGCACTGGATGTGGGGGGATCCGCCTTTACCCCCCGAACCTTTCTCAACTCAGGACGGTAGAAAGGAGGACATCCCGGTCAAACCTCCGCTAAAGGGTCGTCCTGAGAGGCTGCTGTTTGTGAAGTGGGCGGGTCTGTCCTACTGGCACTGTTCCTGGGTCAGCGAGCTACAGGTGATGAAAATATTTTCGATTTTTTTTTATTTTAAAAATTGCATTATGGATTCTTTCACCATCAGCTTCTGTCTTTTGAGTGGGTTTGTGTGAATGCATTTCATAATGACTTTCCTTTCAACACAGTGCAATCAATAACAGTATCCTGCTTTAATGTCCAAAATACATTATTTATAAAATGTTACATTTTTAAAAAAGTCAATTATGTGAATGGAAAACTTGTTATTTCTTGTATAAAAAAAACACATTATATATTTATAGATTTTTTTTTGCAAAAATTCATGTTCGGATTAAAATAGTAAATACTGCGTATATTCACAATTATGTTTATTATATTGTATTTTTTTCACCATGCTTTTTGGTCTCCAGAAAGGTTTGGTTGACCTGACAATTAATTTTCTGCTTAAATTAATAAATTGAAAATTGAAAATTAATTTTTTTTTCAGAATTTTGAAATCAATTCTATGCTACATTATGAACTCCCAAAATCACCAAAATACATTTGATAAATTAATTTTGTGTTATTTAAATAACAGCTACAATTTTCAGGTGACTACAGAGTGGTGTGTATATATATATATATATATATATATATATATATATATATATATTTCTTAGAAATTTTGTCCTTCACTTTTATGCAGATTTTTTGGTATTTATTTAATTGTATTCAACAAAAACATTAAAAAAATTTTCCAATTTCAATTTTATTTATATAGTACTTTTAACAATAGACATTGTCTCAAAGCAGCTATAAAACAATAATATAAACATTAGAATTATATTAACAATATTATAAACATTAGAATTGCTAAAAATGATACTGCTTAGTTAAACATACTCATCCATTTGTACTGTAACATCACATCCTTTTCCTCTCATCCTGCCTTGTAGCTGGAGCTCTATCATACGGTCATGTACAGGAATTACCAGCGGAAGAACGACATGGACGAACCTCCGCCCTTCGACTACGGCTCAGGTGAAGAGGAGCTCAACAACGAGAAGAGGAAGAGCAAAGACCCGCAGTACGCCGCTATGGAAGAGCGTTTCTATCGCTATGGGATCAAACCTGAATGGTTAATCATCCACCGGATCCTCAACCACAGGTTAGAGAAGGGATTAATTAACACATATTGTCTGTTTTACATCAAGACCATCATAAATATTGGGTACTATATTATCCAGTAAACAGTAGTGTGTGTTATCTGCGTGTAGTTTTGACAAAGACGGAGACGTTCACTACCTGATCAAATGGAGAGATTTACCGTACGACCAGTGCACCTGGGAGATCGACGACTTCGACATCCCTGAATATGAGAACTTCAAACAGGCCTACTGGGACCACCGGTAAACTCATAAACATTTACGAAGTCGTATGTAATAAACCACACATGAAAACTCGTCATAATCTTATGAATGTTTGCTTAAGGGAGCAAATGCTCGGTGAAGACCATCGTCCCCTAATGGTGAGAAAAGGAAAGAGACTGAAA
>JAUCMX010000023.1:3914866-4024866 GCA_033459395.1 Hemibagrus guttatus
TGTAATACTACTACTACTAGTACCATAACTACTACTACTGTTGCTACTGTTATGACTACCAGTGCAAGTACTATCCCTTTTCCTACTATTAGACTTAGTACTACTGTTATTACTACTGACTATACTAATACTAGTACTACTAATCAAATATACACCTACCACTTCTGTTACTCTACTACTACTACAGTTCCTCTACTACTACTACTACTACTACTACTACTATTACTACTGCTATTATTATTACTACTGCTATTACTAATGTTATTGCTACTTGTAATACTATTACTTCTAGTACTATCACTACTACTACTATGATTACTGTCAGTGCTACTATTCAATTCCATTCAATTCAATTTTATTTGTATAGCGCTTTTAACAAAGAGCATTGTCTCAAAGCAGCTTTACAGAACATAGGAAACAATAAACATACAAACAAACAGTCCTAAATGTTAGACAAAATTTTCCCTAGTGAGCAAGCCTGAGGTGACTCAGGTGACTGTGGCAAGGAAAAACTCCCTTAGATGGAATTAGGAAGAAACCTTGAGAGGAACCAGACTCAAAAGGGAACCCATCCTCATCTGGGTGACACCAGAGAGTGTGATATGAACAATGTCCTTTCTGCATTACACTACTACAATCCCTTTTACTAGTATTAGAATGAATACTACTGTTATTACTGCTGATTATACCAATACTAGTACTACTAATAAAATACACACATACCACTACTCTTACTCTTCTACTACTACTACTACTGCTACTACTACTACTATTATTATTACTACTGCTATTACGGCTGTTATTGCTACTTATAATACTATTACTTCTAGTACCATCACTACTAGTAGTACTATTACTACTTTTATGACTATGAGCGCTACTACTGTCCCTTTTCCTACTATTAGAATTAGTACTGCTGTTATTACTACTGATTACACTAATACTAGTTCTACTATAACCATTATTCTTACTACTACTATTATTAATGCTATTACTACTAGTAAATACTTCTACGACCACCACTAATACTACTACTACTACTATTAAAATCAGAACTACTTGTAGTACTTTCATTTTTACTACTATTACTTTTAATACTGATGGTATTACTGCTACACTTACTACTGCTACTAACATTATTATTATTATTATTATTATTATTATTATTATTATTATTATTATCACTAGTAATACTTCTGCAAATATTATTACTCTTACTATTATGATTAATATTATTACTCCTACTAGTGTTTATATCACTATTACTACTTTAATAATAATAATAATAATAATAATAATAGTACTATAACTAAAATAGTATGAAATATATATAAATTCAGTAAAATAAAAAAGGTCTGCTGAATTAATACAGGTGTTTCAGCTTGATTTTAAAACATTTATTCCCGTCCTAGTCTCCTGGTCTATTTGTTGGATATTTTGTGTTGTCATAGCACATCCTTGCAGGAGCTAAGTCTGAGTTGAACATGATTCTTTTCCTCTCGACACAGAAAATACTACAAGTTCATCCTGACGCGGAACTTCGAGGCTCTGAACTCTAAAGGAGGCGGAAACCAGGTTTCTCTTCTCAACATCATGATGGACCTGAAGAAATGCTGCAACCATCCATACCTGTTCCCAGTGGCGGCCGTGGTGAGCGTGTGTGTGTGTGTGTGTGTGTGTGTGTGTGTGTGTGTGTGTGTGTGTGGGCATGTTTGTTTAAAAGAAAAGCAAAAGTATTGGCATTGAGAGTAGTATGGGAATATGTATTGTATTTTTTTAAAAGTAGTTTATGTATTTTTTCATAAGTGATGACTCCTGGACCAATTCCTGTAAAATTAGCAAGTTTCAAGAAACTTCTGGATCACTTTCTATCCTGAATATGCTAACTTGCTGCCTAATTTTTATTTCAAACATTATTTTTGTTTTTTAGCAAAGGGTGCCAATAATTAAAGCTGACTTTAATAAGAGTAAACAGTTTAGCAGTTATACTTTATAACCTGAGCATTGTGGGTAAACTTGTTTACAGGAAGCCCCTGTGTTACCGAACGGGTCGTACGATGGGAACCTGCTGGTGAAGTCCTCGGGGAAACTCACTCTGCTTCAGAAAATGCTCAAGAAGCTGAAAGACAACGGGCATCGCGTCCTTATCTTTTCACAGGTTATTACCGAGTGTGGGGGAAAAAAAAAAAACCTCAGCATGAATATAAACACACAGTTTACTTTTCCTCCTGTGTGTCTTATTTCTGAGCAGATGATTAATTACAGTCAGTGAGGAATGAGAACAGAGCACATTCATCTTTAGATGACAAAAGGTCGCTGCTGTATTTATTTTTACCGTATTATTTATTCCCCAGACACATTTCTTTTACACTGTTATGCTGCGTGTGCATTAATGGGAGGATGCTGCGTTTAAAGCAGCTGCGGCTCATTTCCTTCTAATTTGACTTTCTTTTTAATTTGCCACCCGCTTGTCCCTTCGCCCAATCTTGCGCATAAATCTGCATGTTAATAAGCGGCTGAAGGAACAAAAGAAATCCACAAACAGTTGTTCTGTCTTTCAGAGTAGCCCATTAGTCCAGGACATCCCTTTTGAGTTTATATCGATTGTTTAGTTTATTTTAAAATTCCCAACATATATTTATATTTAATATTCAATTATAATATTGAAGGAGTCTGTTAGACATTTTAAATCATTTTAAAATTATTATTAAAAATAATATTTTAATTTCACCTTCTTATATTTAGATCAAGATGAAAGCACATAGTCTTTGTCGTAATTAAAAAATATATGTATATATTTTACACATCTTGAGAGGAACTGATCTAAGCACATGGCAGGAAAAACTATTTTAGTATTGAATTGTTTATTATTATTATTATTATTATTATTATTATTATTACTACTACTACATATTTATAATATAATAAAAATATTAATAAAATATTTTAAAAATCTACAAATTAACCTACCAACACATATTAGAGTCAAAATAAAAAACAGAAAATGCATTTATATTTAGAATTTCTTTTTTGTTTAATTACATTTTTAGATATTTTGGCTGTATATGTGAACAATCAAACAAATACATAAATAAAATAATAATTTATATATTTGCATACACTCAGGAATGCACTCAGGAAAATGACAGTAAATAATAAAATTATTATTAAATATTTCATAAAAAATAAAAAATGTTAAATAAAAATGCATATATGAGTACAAATTGTTAATCTTAAACCTGTTTCATAATATATATATATATATATATATATATACACTTCTAATCCGTTTCTCATCCCGCGATCTCCTCTTGTGGATCTTCTTTCAGATGACGAAGATGCTGGACTTGTTAGAGGACTTCCTGGAGTTTGAAGGCTATAAATATGAGCGTATCGATGGCGGCATAACTGGAGGACTGCGGCAGGAGGCCATCGATCGCTTCAACGGTGAGCTAAAACCACTCGATGCTTAGGCGTGCGTCCACCAGGGGGAGACGTTACTCTTGTTAGCACATTAACACATTATTATTGATCTGCTGTTTGTGTGTGTGAAGCGCCGGGAGCGCAGCAGTTCTGTTTCCTGCTGTCTACTCGTGCTGGGGGATTGGGAATCAATCTGGCAACCGCTGATACGGTCATCATCTACGACTCTGACTGGAACCCACATAATGACATTCAGGTGAGAACTTACAGCACAACACACACACACACACTGCTATATATCAGTTGTAAGGCAGATGAATATGAACCTTAATTTTACAGCTATTTAAATTCCCATCTGTCCTAGAAAAAATAAATTGTAGAATATTATAAAAAGTTAGAGTCAAAGAACATACATTACATTTAGGAAGAGAAATACATCATTTTTTAATTAATATTTACTTAACTTACATTCATGTCACATGAATTTTTTCATAAGGGTGCACAGAATTTTGCATTTGACTAGAGGTATAATCATATGTACAAAAACAGACATAAGAAAAAATTTCTCATATTTCATCATTATTTATTTATTTGTTTGTTTGTTTATTGTTACATGTAAATGACATTTAATGTGTAAATTAATGAGTAATTTCTCAGAAATAAAATAAACAAAAAGTAATCCATACAAAAAATATGTAAACTATCATATTATATTATATTATATTATATTATTATCACACAGCTAATTAATATCTCATAATCAACTGCTTAATGCTACTAGTTTTTTTTCTCCCGTCTCTCTATGCAGGCGTTCAGCCGAGCGCATCGTATTGGACAGAATAAGAAAGTAATGATCTATCGCTTTGTGACGCGGGCGTCAGTGGAGGAGCGGATTACCCAGGTCGCCAAGCGCAAGATGATGCTTACACATCTGGTGGTGCGTCCAGGACTAGGCTCCAAAACGGGATCCATGTCCAAGCAGGAGCTGGACGACATCCTGAAGTTTGGCACAGAGGAGCTCTTTAAAGACGACGTGGAAGCTATTGGTATGCTTCAGGGATTGATTCTTTCTACATGTTATGCATTATTATTATTATTATTATTATTATTATTATTATTATTATTATTATTATTATTATTATTATCATCATCAAGAATAATAACAATAATATTTTAATTAATTAATTAATTAATTAATTAATTAATTAATTAATTAATTATAAATTTTAATCTGAATTATTAGCAATGTAAAGACATATTAAACAAATTATTTAATCTATTTAACCACAGGCATTAGACCTAGTCATTTTTTACACCTGTTTTTACCAAGGGTGCCAATAAATTTAAAGCCGAGTGAATGTAACGCATGTAAATAATTCAAACGAAACAGTGAAGAGTGTCTCACTTTCTCCAAGGAGATAGTAAAGACGGAGAGGAAGGCAGTGTGATCCACTACGATGACAACGCCATCTCCAAGCTGCTGGACCGCAGTCAGGACGCCACCGAGGACACTGAGATCCAGAACATGAATGAGTACCTTAGCTCCTTCAAGGTGGCTCAGTATGTGGTGCGGGAGGAGGACGGAGAGGTGAGGGATGATGAGTCCCGGGTTGTCTTTCAGCTCCAAATAAACCATTTCATAAAGATACAGTAAATCTGCATAGTGAAAAGAGATCTGTGGATAGTTACATATAATTCTGTTATATTCTTGACTCGCTTTGACCGTCCTACTTTCTTTTAAAACACATCACTGATAACTAGGGAGACACGCCCACATTGTTATCATCAGGCACAGTATTGCTGTACTTTTTTTTTCAGATATTTCAAGATCATAAAAATTATTTATTTATTTCTTGACTCTTTATCAGAGCACCAAAATTTGAATAATAAGCTGATATGAATAGAGCTTATAATAAGTAATGAAGGAATAACAATCAGGCATAACATTATCACCACCTGCCTAATATTGTGTTGGTCCCCCTTTTGCTCCCAAAACAGCTCTGGCCTGTCAAGGCATGGACTCCACTAGATAGCACCAAGAGAGCAGCAGATCCTTTAAGTCCTGTAACTTGCGAGGTGGGGACCACTTTTGATAGAGACTGACCACTGCAGACCGGGAACACCCCAACAAGAGCTGCAATTTTGGAGATGCTCTGGTCCAGTTGTCTAGCCATCACAATTTGGCTCTTGCTGCCTAATATATCCCTCCCACTAACAGGTGCCATGATGAGGAGATAATCAGTGTTATTCACTTCACCTGTCAGTGCTCAGAATGTTATGCCTGATCAGTGTATGAGTGTTATGGTCAGCTGTCTACAGATGTTTGTGCATATACTGTAACTGTGAAGGGAAAATTGGTAAGTAAATATGTTTCCAGCCCTGCGTTCAGAACATAAATTTTGTACATTACATTACAGAGCTTTACCAAACCTGACGTAAAGGAGAAGTTCACTTCCAGAACAAAAATCTACAAATAATTTACTCACCCCCTTGCCACCCAAGATGTTCATGTCTTTCTTTCTTCAGTCCTAAAGAAATTATGTTTTTTGAGGAAATCATTTCAGGATTTTTCTCCATATAGTGGACTTCAATGGTGCCCGCGGGTTTGAACTTCCAAAATGCGGTTTAAATGCAGCTTCAGAGGGCTCTAAACGATCCCAGCCGAGGAAGTAGGGTCTTATCTAGCGAATCGATCTGTCTACCGCTTATCCGAACTATTCTCAGGTCACGGGGAGCCTGTGCCTATCTCAGGCGTCATTGGGCATCAAGGCAGGATACACCCTGGACGGAGTGCCAACCCATCGCAGGGCACACACACACATAATACAGACAATTTAGAGATGCCAATCAACCTACAGTGCATGTCTCTGGACCAGGAGAGGAAACCGGAGTACCAGGAGAAAAGCGTCCGTGACGCTATGTACTACGTAATCATTTCGGAAGGTCACGCGTGACATTTAAACCGCATTTCGGAAGTTCAAACTCGCTGACACCATTAAAGTCCACTATACGGAGAAAAATCCTGAAATGTTTTTCTCAGAAAACATAATTTCTTTACGACTGAAGAAAGTCATGAACATCTTGAATGGCAAGGGGGTGAGTAAATTTCTTCTTTAAGAGCCGCTCTCTTGTTAACTCTGTGTGTGACCTGTCGTAGGAGGAGGTGCAGAGGGAGATCATTAAACAGGAGGAGAATGTGGATCCTGACTACTGGGAGAAACTCCTGCGCCATCATTACGAGCAGCAGCAGGAGGATCTGGCACGCAATCTGGGGAAGGGCAAGCGCATCCGCAAGCAGGTCAATTACAATGACACGTCTCAGGAGGACCAAGGTGTATATACACACACACACACACACACACACACACACACACAGACACACACGGATATGCACTGAAACTAGTATTAAAGCTACAGGAGCAGGCAGGATCAACCTCTTAAGGTCTGATGCTTAAGTCTGTGTGTGTGTGTGTGTGTGTGTGTGTGTGTATGTGTGTGTGTGTGTGTATGTGTGTGTGTGTGTGTGTGTGTGTGTTTTTGTATGGATGGGCGTATGGGCTCAGAATGGCAGGACGATCTTTCAGACAATCAGTCCGAGTACTCGGTGGGATCCGAGGATGAGGATGAAGATTTCGAGGAGAGACCTGAAGGTTTTTGTTTTTTTTTAAATCACAAAATCACACAGATTTTTCAAAAAATATCTCATTTCATGGCTAAAAGCTTGTGTCTCAATCAACTACATAACAAGAGATTTAGAGGAATTAGAATTTTATGAATTTTACAGGAATATTACTGACAAAAATGTACGTAATTATTTTGTTCTAAAAGTCTCAAGATATCTCAGCTTGATTTAAACCATTGTAAGTAAAAAAAACAATATTTATTTTGTCACATGGGAAAGAATATTCTATAGACAAATTTTTTTATTTGTTGTTTTAAAAGGTTAAAGAGCAGATCTGATCAATTTTCAGCCTTCATAATGCATCTCAAAGTCCGTGATGCCTTTTTTTGTAGAATAACAAAATTCAAATTCAAAAAATAAAAAATTGTATTGGTTACATACACAATCAAGCGCTTTATTCCATAGTCCGTGACATAAACATAGAATCCAATAGAACATACTAGAAATATACTAAAGATCATAAAAAAGTTAACTTAACCATATAGATAAGAAAAAGTATGTTGAAAATATATAAGGTCACTATGTGAACTCAGATACAGTATAATAATACAGTACAAATATGATAATATGAATATAGTATAATTTTGCAAAAAAGTAGAAGTGCATATTTAATTTGCAGTTTTAGGGTATATATGCAATATATGGTGTGCAAAAAAAGACTTTAAAAGACTTTTGAAAGGCACATAATAATAATAATAATAATAATAATAATAATAATAATAATAATAAAAAAAAGAATTAATTAATTAGCTTGTTTTTATTCTTCCTTGTTGCTCTCAGGAATAATAATAATAATAATAATAATAATAATAATAATAACAAGAATAAATAAATAAATAAAAAAAGTTTGTTTTTATTTTACCTTGTTACCCTCAGGTGCAGTAACTTGGGGTTTCCTACTTCTGTGCCTTAATTTTACCTTAATACAATAATAATAATAATAATAATAAAAATTTAAAAATTTAAAAATAAATAAATAAAAAAAAAAAAAACAAACAAATTAATTAATTCATTCATTCATTTATTAGTTTACTTTTATTTTACCTTGTTACTCTGAGGTGCAGTCACTTGTGGTTTTCTACCCCATACCTTAATTGTACCTTATTACAAAATAATAATAATAATAATAATAATAATAATAATAATAATAAAAAAATAATAATTATATAAATAACATTTATAATGTTACTGAAATGCACTCAGCCATACCATTTTTAATTAATACACAGTTATTTTCTTCTTTTTTCTTTTAATTGATTATTAAATATCTTGATCTGACTGTTCTACAGGGGGACGGCGACAGTCTCGCAGGCAGCTGAAGAGCGACAGGGACAAACCTCTGCCTCCGCTGCTAGCTAGAGTAGGAGGAAACATAGAGGTGTTTACGATCAGGATTTTACTGATTTTTTTTCAACTTGCATTGTGCACACAGTGATTTCTTTGCATTTATGTGTGTAATCGTGTCTTGATTCTATCACAGGTGCTTGGTTTTAATGCACGTCAGAGAAAGGCCTTCCTGAACGCCATCATGCGCTGGGGTATGCCTCCTCAAGACGCCTTCAACTCCCACTGGCTGGTCCGAGACCTGAAGGGGAAAAGTGAAAAAGAGTTCAGGTTGTCTTATGCAAATATATAAAAAAAAAACAACATTAAAAAGTATTTGGTTGTTAAAAATCTGCATTGTTTCTGATGGTTTAAATAGTTTAAACGGTGAGGGTGCCAATAGTTTTGAAGTTGCATATTTGTTGTTCTTTTAGACACTGAGAGTCTAACATAGAGAGTTTAATTTCTGAGCTCCTTTTGTTTCCAAATATTTTCCGTGAATGTATGCATTATGTATTTCAGAGCGTACGTGTCGCTGTTCATGAGACACCTGTGTGAGCCGGGAGCGGACGGAGCCGAGACGTTTGCAGACGGCGTTCCGAGAGAAGGACTGTCACGACAACATGTCCTCACCCGGATCGGAGTCATGTCTCTCGTCAGGAAGAAGGTAAAATGTCATTAAGCGAAAATGTGGAATTATAATGTGGGAAAATTGTGTATATGGTTGATTTTGACTGGAGCTTTAAAATACATGATTTTAAAACAGATTAATTGTACAGATTAATAGATATTTAATAAATAAACGCCTTTATAATATTTCATTTCCTTTCCTTTTTCCTTTTTCTCAATTTATTTGATCTTCTTGCTGCTTTGACTAATTATTTAGGGTATAGACCAATCATTAAATTCTTAATTCTGTGTATTTTTGTGAAGCTTCTATTATATTTGTATATATATATATATATATATATATATATATATATATATCGAGATATCGAGTCAACACAAAAAAATCAGTGCTGGCTCTTATTCTTATATAGTGTGTGTGTGTGTGTGTGTGTGTGCAGGTGCAGGAGTTTGAGCATGTGAACGGCAAATACAGCACTCCAGATTTGATTCCTGCAGGTCTGGAGCTGAAAAAGCTCACAGAGAGTCTCTCTTCAGATCCAAACACCCCAGTACCAGCCAGTCCCGCCCCGACTCAGCCCAGCACCCCAGTACCATCAGGTTAATGTGACTTAAACAAAGTTCCACTGACCATGGAAATTTCTTTAAACGTCTTTAAAAGGGTGCCAATAATTCCGAAACCAACAACAGGATACGTGTAATCATCTTTGTTCCCTGACAGTCGCATTTCTACTTTTAAACAGACAAATCTGAGAGCGGTCCCGTTCCTCCAGAAGATAAAGACAGCGCTGAACACGAGAGCTCGAAAACAACCGAGTCTGAGGTGAGTGAAATGTCCAAATCCTCCACAATCTCTCATCTACGTTTCTTACTTTTTTCATTCAGAAATTCTATCTCTCTTCACAGACATCCAAAGAGTCCGAGTCTTATCCTGAAAAGACACGTGAGAGTGAGGAACTGAAAAGCGGTAGCGCCGAGCAGAAATCAAACGAAGAGATCGAGAAGAAAGATGACTCACCTTCCGAATCAGAGCCGCCGACCAATCAAACGCAGCCGGCATCCAAGCAGAACGAGCAGTCCACCAATCAGACGCCGCCTACAGGTAAAAACAGGAAGTGAAATGTTAAGAGCTGTGTAAATAAAGCTGGTTATTATTATTATTGTTATTATTATTATCTCATTTATTAAAAATAAATTACGTTGTTGGTTCATAGGACAACAAAGTAAAGACATGGAGAACACAGCAGAGAAAATGGAAAAAGATGCTTCTTCGGCCCTGAAGTTGGAGGACAAAGAACCAAAACAAGGTTCGTGAAAGGATATTTTATAAGCAACTTACTAAATAAGAGCATGAGATTCATACGACTAAGCTAGAGTAGCCGAAGCAGCCTTAGTTTAAATAGTGGTTTTGAAAACGGTACGATTTTACACGCCAGGTGACTAAAAAATTAAAAAGATTTAAAAAAAAAAAAAAAAAGACCTTAGGGAAAGTAATTAAAGTCGATTAGCATTGCAGAGCAGTCTAAACAATTTTAACTGTTATTTTACTCAGACCTAACAAACAATATAAAATACCCTAACAGCAGCTCCGCATGAGCCCAAATCTGAGGACGGTGCTGAGAATCAGCTGAACGGAGAGAAAGAAACGAGGGACGAGGTGGACGAGAACCAAAAAGAGGAAAAGAACGGCGCTAAGGCGCGTTTCATGTTCAACATTGCAGACGGAGGCTTTACGGGTGAGTTTAGAGCTTCCGCTTACTCGAACTTACAAATAAATTGAACATAGATGTGTGTATTAAAAGTGTGTGTGTGTCTGTGTATGTGTGTGTTGTCAGAGCTGCACACTCTGTGGCAGAATGAAGAACGTGTGGCTGTGTCATCCGGTAAGATGTATGACATCTGGCACCGGCGCCATGACTACTGGCTTTTGGCCGGAATTGTAACGTATCCTAAATAAACTCTAAAGCTTTCATAGAAATTATTCAACTATTTCATTTCATTATTTCAGTTTTGTGCAGTTCAAGTACTTCAGTTTAAGAAGTCAGTTCAGTTTCGTGAATTCAGTCCAATTTAGTTACATTTTGTTTTATTATTTCTGTAACATTTAGCTATTTAATTTTATTTCAGCACAATTGAATTTCTTCATGTCACTTTAGCTTTGCTTAGTTAGTTGAGTTCCTCCAGATTAGTTCATTTTAGTTCTGTTACTTAAGATCAATCAAATTGATTCTACTTTACATTAGTTCAGATTTGTTTAATTAACTCCATTCGGTTCAGATTAGTTTGGTTTAGTGTTTTTACTTTAGATCAGTTCAGTTTAGTTCAGTTCATTTTTTTTGTTACACTTTAGTTTAGTTCAAATTAAGGGCATTGGTGGCTCAGTGGTAGGCTTCTCGCCTACCATGTGAAAGGCCCATGTTCAATTCCCAGCTAATTCCCAAACCCCAGCCACTGGACGCAGTGCTGGTCCCAAGCCTGGATAAAATGAGAAGGTTGTGTCAGGAAGGGCATCCAGTGTAAAACCTGTGCCAAGTTGTTGTGTGGACCAATCGGTTTGCTGTGGCAACAAGGAACAGCCAAAAGCCTTTAGTTTATGTTAGTTTCTTTACTTTAGTTCAGATTAATTCAGTTTAGTTTCCTTAGTTCAATTTAGTTTCTTTAGTTCAGTTTAGTTTCTTTTTATTTTAGTTCAGTTCAGGTTAGTTCAGTTTAGTTTATTTTTTTAAAACTTTAGTTCAGTTCAGATTAGTTCAATTTAGTTTCTTTACTTTAGTTCAGATTGGGTTTGTTTGTTTGTTTGTTTGTTTGTTTGTTTGTTTGTTTATTTATTTATTTATTTATTTATTTATTTATTTATTTATTTATTTATTTATTTATTTATTAAAACTTTAGTTTATTTCAAATTAAGGGTATTGGTAGCTCAGTGGTAGGTTTCTTGCCTACCATGTGAAAAGCCTGGGTTCAATTCCCAGCCACTGGATGCAGTGTCAGTCCCAAGCCCAGATAAAATGGGAGGGTTGTGTCAGGAAGGGCATCCGGTGTAAAACCTGTGCCAAGTTGTTGTGTGGACCAATTGGTCTGCTGTGGCAACCCTGAACAGGGAGTAGCTGAAAGCGTTCAGTTTAGTTTCTTTACTTTAGTTCAGTTTAGTTTCTTTACATTAGTTCAGTTTAGTTTCTTCACATTAGTTCAGATTAGTTTAGTTTAGTTTCTTTGCTTTAGTTCAGATTAGTTTAGTTTAGCTTCATTACTTTAGTTCAGATTAGTTTAGTTTAGTTTCTTTGCTTTAGTTCAGATTAGTTCAGTTTAGCTTCATTACTTTAGTTCAGATTAGTTTAGTTTAGTTTCTTTGCTTTAGTTTAGTTAAGATTAGTTAGGCTTAGTTTATGTACTTTAATTTAGTTCAGAATAATTCAGTTGAGTTCAGCTTAGGGTTTTTTTAAATCTCAGTTGAATTTAGCTTAGTTTCTTTAGATCATCTTAGTTCAGTTTAGTTCTTTTTTCAGTTGAGTTAAGCTTAGTCTATTAGAATCAATTTAGTTCAGCTTAGATTGTTTAGTTCAACTTAGTTTCTTGATCTTAGTTTAGTTCAACTTGGTTTCTTTAGTTCAGTTTGGTTTTTTTAGTTCAGCTCGTCTTAGTTACTTCAGTTGATTTAGTTCAGTTCAGGTTTTGTTTCTTCAGGTCAGTTTTTAATCATTACATTTGATTTTTTTTAAAACTTCATCTTAATTCAGGTAAGAGGTTCAGTTCAGATGAGGTTAGTTTAATACACAAAACATATTTATTTGTTTAGTGATAGCTCAGTGTCCTTCAGGGCCTGTCCATTTCAGAGATGCCCTTGTCAATAGAATGCAGAGTGACAGAAATGTTAGGTATATTTTGCTCCTTGACTACATTTGCGTGCCTCAGTCATGGCTACGCTCGCTGGCAGGACATCCAGAACGACCCTCGCTACGCCATCCTCAACGAGCCCTTCAAAACCGAGATGAACAAAGGCAACTACCTGGAGATGAAGAACAAATTCCTGGAAACGGAGATTCAAGGTAAGTTGAATTGTACATGAATTGTTTGAAGAAAATAAATATAAATAAATAAATAAAATCGCACTACCTCGTTCTGTCTAGCTGTTAGAGCAGGCTCTGGTGATTGAAGAGCAGTTAAGGCGGGCAGCTTACCTTAACATGACACAGGACTCCACACACCCAGCCATGGCGCTGAACACACGCTTCGCCGAGGTGGAGTGTCTGGCCGAGTCGCACCAGCATCTCTCCAAAGAGTCTCTGGCTGGAAACAAGCCGGCTAACGCCGTCCTACACAAAGGTTGACCGCCAGGTTCTGTATTGTGTCATGTTGCCCCTGTTTAATCTCTCTCGTGCTAACTTTCACATTCTGTTTCTCCAGTGTTGAATCAGCTGGAGGAACTGTTGAGCGATATGAAGGCGGACGTGACGAGGCTGCCATCCATGCTCTCCCGCATCCCTCCTGTATCCGCTCGACTCCACATGTCTGAGAGGAGCATCCTGAGCCGTCTCACCAACCGTGAGCCTCAACCCCAGCAGGTAAGAATGAAGACGCAACGAATAAAACATCCTGAAGTTTTTACTGCTAGGAGTCTAAGAATCCTGTGATTGCAATTTCCACTAAATCCAGTAGTTTCCTAGGGAAAAAACCCCCCACAAAAGTCTCAAAAAAAGTTTTGAAAAAGGCAAAATCAAGCCACAAAAAATTCCACCAAATCCTTTTTCAGTTACTAGAGAGTTTTGTTCTGAATTTTTTCCCTGTATGTGTGTGTGTGTGTGTGTGTATTTGTGTTCGTGCGCACTCAGCCTTTTCCGCAGGGATCTTTTGCCTGTTCTTCAATGTACAGTAACAGTTTTGGTGGAGGATTTCGAGGTCCTGCTGGAGCCGCCATGGTTAACTACAGCCAGATGCCCCTGGGGCCGTACGTCAGTGGTGAGTATCTTCTGACTCATCAGCAACACCACAGCTAGAGGAAGGCTGATCAATCAGGGTAGGTTTCAAATAAAGTTTCATGCATGTTTTGGTGTTCACACTTATCACTGTTTTGAGTAATCCCATTATTTCTACTTCCTCAGTGACAATGAATAGCATTCTACGGACAATTTTAATTGTATTTCTTTAAGGATTATAAATGCGAACCAATTTACAAAAAAATAGACATACACGTGTAAAATAAAATAAATAACTTTACTCCATAAATCCAGTTCTTAGCTTTTTATCTCATCAGATAATTTCCGAGGCCTGCGTGGCCTTGATTTAGTGTGGGGTAATCTGGATAATCTGAGTAAATCTCTCCAGCATCTGAATTTGATGTGTGTTGTATTTAGATTTGGCTAAATCTAAATAATAAGATTTAGCCATTTTCAAGTGCGGTTTGTCGCCCTCTGCTGTTTAACAGGTGAATTGCAGTAGCAAATAAAACGAACGCAAGCCACCCATATGACCTGATATGATTTAAGAAAATTTTTCAAACATTAAAAACTTAACTTAAAATCGCATCATTCTTGATTTTGTTTTATTTAGTGTCCTCAAACGGTCCTCCAGCACCAAGCAGCCACATGGACAAGAAGTCCAGTGAGGTTCTGAGAGACGTGTCTCCACCTGACCTCAAATCCAGCAAACCCTCGGATGTCATCTGCATCGAAGACTAGCCCTTAATCATTCTTCATTACTTCTCTCTCTCTCTCTCTCTCTCTCTCTCTCTCTCTCTCTCTCTCTTTCTCTCTCTCTCTTAGATAAAATTCGAACATTATTCCGGAACATTCCTCCCTCCGTACAGATAAAACAAATCTTATGAATTGCACTTTTTGTCTTGAAGCATTCTCGCGTGTGCGCTTGTGAGTTGATTAGTATTCTCCTGCTTCTGTTCTTGTTTTTTGTTTGTTTTTGAATTACTGTGGCGGACGGAGAGAGATCCGAGGACAGCGTGTGACGCTCTTTTCCTCTTACGAAATCTTCAAAAGCGGTCATTTCTGGCGTTTCTGACATTTTTGAGACATTTCTTGGATCTTTTTTCCTTGCAGCACCAGAATCTTTTACCGGTGCTTTAATGTGGTGCGACATCTAGAGGTTCTTCTTGTGTATTAAAGAAGAAGAAGGAAGATGGTCATGTGACCCACATGCTAGTTCTGGATTATGCTGCTTGCATCGCGCTGTATAGTGGTTTAAGGCATTCTGGAGATGATGGGAATATAAAATGGATATAACCCCCATTTGATGTGCACTATAACAGTCTCTGAGTGCATCATAAGAATTATTCAGCCATAACCTGGAATTGTTAGTGTGTTCCATCCAGTCCTGTTTTATTGTTTTTGCTTAACAGCAGCGTAGAAGTGAAATTTTGCGAGATGATACGAACATAGAGATCCATCGAGATCCAGAAATCATGAACAAGGATCCTGAAAGGTGTTTCTTATCCATTAACTATGAAATAGCTGCAGCACTTTTGTCATATTTAAGGATTTCAGCTCCAATGGTAACACTGGTTCTGCAGTATTGTGAGTATGTATTATAGCAGTAATGGATTTCTTTCTCTTTACTTCACTGTACAAGAGGATCACGTATTGAATTAAGCTGGGGTCGTATTACAGAAAAATACAAAAGTTAGGATTCCTCACTAAACCCACGAACTTCTTCATCTTACTTGAATGGATGAATTTAGAAATATCGCATTTTTATCTCTAAATACTAAAATAGTCAATAATCAACTGTGATATCGGTTCCTAATGATGTGTTAAGGAAAATTGGGAACTTTCTCCACTTTTCTTCTCACTTCCCTCCTTTTCAACTGTTTGGTATAACTATAAACGTCTTTAATAAGTAAAAATGGAACTGTTGATGAAGATAAATAATACACTCTTGTTATAAGATTATTTTAGGATTTTATTAGGGATTATTAAGTGTTTTATTCCTTACATCTTACAAAAGTAGACCTTTCTTCTGTAATACGGCCTCCTAAAAATCATCCGGAAGCGATATATTCCATGTTTACATCTTTTATCATTTTCACAACTCCTTTTATTCTGAAGTCTATTGACTTGTTACAGTGTTGAAGCAGAAATTTCAAAATCATACATTATGTTTTCTCCAAAAGCCAAAACCTGCATGGCTTCACTACTATTTGAAATTCCTTTTTAAAATGGTCTAGAGTCAATAGACCACCATTTTGTGTTTACATTTTAAATCTTAAAGTGTGTTTTACTAAAAGCATTGAATGTGATGCTCATCTGGATGCGCATTGAATTCAAGCATTGAATTTAAACCCCAACCCAAACCTCATTTCTTTCCTGATGTCCTCATGCTGCAGCGTGACGCTTTTTCTTTCCCTAATAAGACGTTCATTTTCCTGCCAGTAACTTAAACGCTAAAGCCTCTCATCACAACACGCAGTATAGTTACGTACTTGAATGGTGTTAATGTTTGTGTGAAGGGAGAAAAAAAAAAAGTTTCAGTGTTCATACTTCAACACACAGCGCAAGAAACCTCAACTAAACCACTCGAGTACATAAAGAGAGCCTCAAAGCCACTGCGTAACCATTTAAATAACAAAAAACGGAACTTCAGCTTCAAACTTTCTGCTCCTCAAGATGATTGTACGTACTTTCAGTTACACGATCATGCGTTCGTATCGTTTCTGTTTCTCTGATCGTTGTGCAGATATTGAGCTCCGGTTAAATGCAATCAAACTGAAGCTATTATGAATGTAATGAATTTTGAAAAAAAAAAAGCTTCAGTCTAAAACTAGACGTCTTTTCATTCCTGTACACTAGGCTTCAAAAGCTACCGGAAAGGATAAAGTAAGTGTTAAAGGCGCTTTTAGCTGTGTTTCCATCCAAAAACCTAGCAAATGACAAAAAATATGGCTTTTTTTAAATAAAAAATAAAATAATCACGTGTCATATTAGGTTCACAAGTCGAAATATAAACAGCGTAACAAATTCTGAACACCAAACCAACTTGTTTCGTCTTATATTTCAGCTAATGCTAGTAAA
This sequence comes from Hemibagrus guttatus, assembly GCA_033459395.1. Classification (NCBI taxonomy): domain Eukaryota; kingdom Metazoa; phylum Chordata; class Actinopteri; order Siluriformes; family Bagridae; genus Hemibagrus; species Hemibagrus guttatus. The sequence goes on from JAUCMX010000023.1 coordinate 3,931,937, forward strand.
ATGTGTTTTATTTCAGTTATAGTCGCTTTTCCTGATGTTTGTAGACAAAAGAAAAAAGTGATGGTGGTTTTATAGAACTTGTAGACGTATATATATCACGTTTTTTATTTCTTTTAAAACACCGTTTCCCTTCTTTGGATGGAAGCATTGCTAAGCGCTGCGCTGATTACGACACAGCACGCACAGTCACTTCTTTGGTTCATTGGAATTTTGTTAGCCAGCCTGGACCAAGCTATGAATCTAAAGCCTAAATCTAACCAGTGTTACTGTTTGGTTTTAAGAAAATTGAACAGATGAAGAAGTGTGAATTGTCATCGTTTTACTTTGTACCGAGTGCATTTGTTTAATGTGTTTTAATAAATTCTCTCCAATAAGAAATCTCTTGGGTCTGTATTTTACATTTTGGGGTTTTTGTGACAAATATTTTTAATTATTATTATTTTAAATAATTGTTTTCAAATTATTTGAAAAACTATGAGGTTGAAATTTAAATATGAAAAAAAAAAAATCAGATTCCACGATTCGGCCCTTCAAACTCAATGTCAAAAATTAAAATGGAATCCAAGAAAACATGCATTTATTTATAAAAAAAAAATGGTTGCATTTTGGTCTTAAAACAGCAACAGTCGTGAGTTGTTAAGCATAGAATTAGCCACAGGAAATTAGCCACAGGAAAATTAGCCAAATGTTCTTAACTAGCATGATGTGAGGGAAATAGAACAGCAAAATATTAATGACTTACTTTCTATCTATAATTTGTTTATAAAAAGTAAGCCAAATACACAATAGCATTAAATATAAACAAAACAAAAGAGACATCTTATTCTTCTATCGATGATGCAACTTCCTGTCATCTGTGAACATGTGATTTGTGGATTATTCCAACCGGTTCATCAAGGTGAATGTGTTCAGGTAGTTATAATGCTCACATTCACAAAATAGTACAAAAATATAAGATTTCTGAAGTATTTTAATGATTATATTTCAAGATAAAGCACAGTTAGAGTGGAAAGGAGCAAAATAGAGGAGGGCTTGAAGCCCTGAGGGAGTGTAAATGCTAATCATGGAAGCTAGCTAGGCTAACAGTTTACAGATAGCTAGCACACAGCCAAACAATTAAGTCTGTAAACTAGCCAAAGCTGACAAGAATGTGAATATTTACCTTAGAAATTTTGATTTAGCTTTAGAAAACTAACCAAACTTTCATATTAAGAAACATCAGCATCAGTTTATTTCAGACTTATTTCTTTTATTATTAGCATTACTTCAGCCATTACTAATGCATTTCACCAGTTATGGTTTTCTTTAAACACATATCTCTGTGGGAAGTTTAAAAGTGATTGAAAAACTATTGGATTTTTTTTTACAAGCTGTGAAAGAGTTCATGTAAACACTGAAATCGTGGTTAACGTTGAATTTAAAATTTCCAAACACGTTATTATTTACGCTATAGGAGCTGAAATTGATGCAGCTTATTTTTGTTGCCAAAAATAAACCAGAACTTCTGAAGACTTTCCCATGGTGGAAAACTTACTGATCCTGGAGACTCCTTCCATACATGAAAACGTCACCATATTAATAATGACAGGGTTTTATTTGTAATATAAAAACAGTTTGTGAAGCGAATACCCAAAATATTTGCCAAAGTCTCTGAGAATGATTTTGGAACCCTGCTTGCATTTTATGCTTGTAACTTTTATTCTAGGTTTGGCTTTGATTGTTTCAAATACACGTTTGTTCTGGTAAACATTTTTTTAGGATTCGTATTGTGCTTTTATTTAATTTCTTCGTAAATAAAATCCAATCACAATTTAAGATCTCAAAATTAGCTTGTCTTAGGATATCTTAGAGATGGCGCGATCTGTACTCATGCCAAAACACTCTCTCACTCACTCACTCACTCACTCACTCACTCTCTCACTCTCTCTCTCTCTCTCTTTCTTTCTTTGTGCTATTCTATTTTCCCCATCTCAAGTTCCAGCCTCCAGGCTGTGCTCTGATTGGATGCTGAGTTACTCTCTAGCTCAGTCATTGGTCCTGGTGCAGAAGGAAAAACCTCTGTTTTCACTCAGTGGGGCTTTAAGCAGATAGTGTTCAGCAGTTGGAGGGAGAAAAGAGAAAGGGAGGGAAGTAGTGAACGACAATGCAGGGAGGGAGAGAGGGAGGGTGATAGAGAGTGAGAGAGAGAGAGCGAGAGAAAGGGGACAGAGAGAAAGGAGGGGCATTGACATTCATTCAGCCTGAAGAAGGAGTGGGAAAGTAAACAGCCCTTTCGAAGGCCCAGGAAGCCACAGGGAGATGTGTTTCAAATGCAGCGGGTTTCATAGCAGGAAGTCCATGTGAGCTTGTCGGTGTTGAATTGCCTATCAGGAGGCGCTGAAGCTTTTCCTCTGGTAGACTGAGCAGAGATAAGAAGGTAAGGGCTCTGATTTATTGCCCTGTTACTTTCCCACACATACAGGCGCTTATGTCTTTATGTCTCAGCAATCTATCTCTCTTTCCAACAATGGACCGAGGCACCACGAAAAAAGTAGTGGGAATATGTCAACATAGAAACATAGACAGCTTGTATATCTTGTAACAGTTCTGATTTGCACATCTGCACACCTGTCGGAGGAAAAATCCAAGCATGTAATGTCTTCTTGTGTGTCTACTTGTGTATCGTTATAATAATTGTTTTTAAAAAAAAAAACATTTTATGACATAAATGACATGGGGAGAAAAGTACTTGTATTTTTTAACTGCTGAAATGTAAATGATCTTCCGCTACACTTAATGTAACTATAAATGGATAAAAATTACAATGCTATTTTTAAATACACTTGAATTTATTTTTGGCAAATTTTAATTTGCCAAAAATAAGACAGACAGACAGACAGATAGAAAGACAAATAGATAGATAGATAGATAGATAGATAGATAGATAGATAGATAGATAGATAGATAGATAGATAGATAGTCAGACAGGTAGTTATATGATAGACAGATATACAGATAGACAGACAGAAAGACAGATAGTTATATAGTCAGACCGGTAATTATACAGATAGACAGATATACATACAGACAGACGGACAGGATCCATCAAACAGGTGAAACGCATCCAGAGCTGTAGGAGGATGCAACTAAACCAGGAGTAAAAAGTTTTTGGGATTAGAAGTTTAATCAAACTTCCAGGTGATGATTAAAACAGATCTGGTTTAGATCTCCAAGTTTATTATAGAGATTTGAAGCAGACACCTTTACATTATACTGTATGTCTGAGAAATGATGTTATATCATATTGTATATGTGTATAACATCAGAGAAAGTGACACCAGAGAAATTATTATTATTTTTCAATGCATAAATATGCACTAAATACATTATTTACTGTTACTAATCATTCTAAACCAAAAACTAAATTGAAATTATCTTTAAGTAAAGTAAATTTCTACCTAAATGACTGAACTGTTTTTCTTAAATTGAATAAAAGCACTTTAATTAATGAATGTATATTAATTATTAATTATACCTCCACATGCATTCACGAATTAAAATATGCAAATTATGAAACTATCAATTCATGTAGATATAGAAATAAAAAATAGCAACAAAAGATCTGATTGATTGATTGATTCATTTTCTATAGCAGCAGCTCTGACGGTATTTCCAGCTATTCACAGCTTATTTGCATGGCTTATTTGACAAACCAGTGATAATACAGTGTGAAGTTGGATGTTGTTAATGTCTCTCTTGAGCGTGGCGCTAGCAGCTGATGCATTTCTCATAAAGTCTGACTTATTGCTCAGTGAACTGCTGCATATTTAATGTAAGATTGCACATAGCAGCATTTAAACTGAGTGAATTATTTTACATTTTTTTATGCAAGTCGTCTATCCCTGAGCATCTATTCACTCCTCCTGTGATTATGTCCAACATCTTGTGACGCAAAATATTTCTACAGTATTCTACATCTTTCACTTAACCATTCAGTACACCAAAAATTCTAATATTGTCTTGTATGGATATCACGCCATGAATTTTTCCTAGCATCCCACACTCCAACATCACAGCCTCACATTGTTTATGCGTCAGTGTACATGAGGGCACTGTGCCACCCCCTAATCTGGATCTTGGCTCGCTTGTCTGCTTTTCCCCTTTCACCGAGTTTCCTCAGTATCCCCGTGAATCAGGCCTTCAACATACCCAATGTTCTGCCTGCTTCCCTCTGCTGAAAATCCCTGTGTCATTAGCAGTCCGTGCATGTGTGAGGCACAGCTCCACCAGCAGCATGTTAACACAAAGTTGAAATATCGCTCGCTATTCCGTGTTGATTTCATGTCATTTCAAGAACAAACACACACAGAGTCAGTCAGATATGTGATATGTGGATTGACTCAGATTGGTTAGTGCTGTATTGGTCCTCCTTTCATACGCGTTATCAGCTCCGTTTCTGACTTGCTCGACTATTTCACATTGGAATATGACAACCATAGTTTCAGTGAACGCTTGCTGAGGAATCTGTCATGGAGACGCTGCACGTTTCTGACAGAATATTTACACAGCAGTGTGAGATGAGTCTGTCACTCAGCAGCGAGACGGACATGAAGATTATGTGTACAACAGCTTCTTGCACTGAAATGACAGATAGATAGATGATAGATAGATAGGTAGATAGATAGATAGATAGGTAGATAGATAGACGGACAGGTAGTCTGACAGAATAACACATAGAAAGACAGAAAGACAGATAGTTATATAGTCAGATAAGTAGTTATATGATATACATACATACAGACAGACACATATATAGATAGACAGAAAGACAGATAGTTATGCAGTCATACAGGTAATTAGACAGACAGACAGGTAGTCAGACAGACAAACTCATAAAAAGACAAAGACAGAAAGTTAGACAGACAGACAAATAGTTAGAAAGACAGACAGACCCATGGAAAGACTGAAAGATAGATAGATAGATAGATAGATAGATAGATAGATAGATAGATAGATAGATAGATAGATAGATAGATAGATAGTCTGACAGACAAACACATAGAAAGACAGACAGAAAGACAGACAGATAGAAAGACAAATAGAAGGACAGATAGGTATATAGTCAGACAAGTAGTTATTATATACAGAGAGAAAGACAGACAGGTAGACCGATAGATAGATAGATAGATAGATAGATAGATAGATAGATAGATAGATAGATAGATAGATAGATAGATAGAAAGACAGACAGAAGACAGAAGATAGAAAGACAATAGAAGACAGATAGTATATAGTCAGACAAGTAGTTATTATATACAAAGAAGACAGACACATAATAGATAGAAGAAGAAGATAGTAGATAAAGTAATAGAAGATAGACAGGTAGTCGACAGAAAACACATAAAGACAAAGACAGATAGAAAGACAGATAGTTATATAGTCAGGTAAGTAGTTATATGATATACATACAGACAGACAGACACATATATAGATAGACAGAAAGACAGATAGTTATGCAGTCATACAGGTAATTAGACAGACAGACAGGTAGTCAGACAGACAAACTCATAAAAAGACAAAGACAGAAAGTTAGACAGACAGACAGACAAATAGTTAGAAAGACAGACAGACCCATGGAAAGACTGAAAGATAGATAGATAGATAGATAGATAGATAGATAGATAGATAGATAGATAGATAGATAGATAGATAGATAGTCTGACAGACAAACACATAGAAAGACAGACAGAAAGACAGACAGAAAGACAGACAGATAGAAAGACAAATAGAAGGACAGATAGGTATATAGTCAGACAAGTAGTTATATTATATACAGAGAGAAAGACAGACAGGTAGACAGATATATAGATAGACAGACAGAAAGACAGATAGTTATACAGTCAGACAGGTAATTAGACAGACAGGTAGTCAGACAGATAAACACATAGAAAGACAAAGACAGGAAGTTAGACAGACAAATAGTTAGAAAGACAGACAGACCCATAGAAAGACAGAAAGGTAGATAGATAGATAGATAGATAGATAGTCTGACAGACAAACACATATAAAGACAGACAGACAGACAGATAGACAGACAGAAAGACAGATAGTTATACAGTCTGACCGGTAATTAGACAGATAGACAGACATACATACAGACAGACATACTTTTTCCAATAATGAACAGAATATCTGTTCATGGATGGGGCATTGGTGGCTCAGTGGTAGGTTTCTCGCCTATCATGCGGAAGGCCCGGGTTCGATTCCCAGCCACTGGATGCAGTGCTGGTCCCAAGCCCGGAAAAATGGGAGGGTTGCATCAGGAAGGGCATCTGGCGTAAAACATTCGCCAACTTGTTGTGCGGACCAGTTGGTCTGCTGTTGCGACCCCGAACGGGGAGCAGCCGAAAGCAACTACTAATTACACAATGTTACCCTGTTACTGCACACCATGAATATTTCATCCAGTTCCACCCCAGACTCTACACATACACTTTCAATGCAGATTCACACACACTATACACGCTTTGTGTGTGTTAGCTTGTTGCCAAAATAATATTCAAGAGTACTCAAGAGGACGAGATCAATGGCTTCTTTTGAGAGATGTTTGCAGAGGCGATTCTTTTGTCAGGATGATTATAAAAGCAGCTGATTGTGCAGAGTTTTACTTACTTACCTAAAAGTAGCCAGTGAGAACTCCTGTAGAGATTGAGAGAGATATTCTCTGTGTTACAGCAGGAGCTGAAAGACTATTGCATCCAAGAGCAGAACATTAACTGCTATAAAAGTAAATAACATTAAATAAAGCACAGTGAGTCTTTTGAATTTTTTTAACAGCACATTCCTAAATAGTTTGTTTTTACGTATATCACAACAATTTACCAACGAATTGATTGAGCAGTTTTAATCCCTTTACCGTTACGTTTAAAGTTGTGGAATTCCACAAAATCCGACAAAACTTATATTATCTCATGTCATAGCAGCTATGAACAGTCACAGTAGCTATGAACAGCCATAGCAGCTGTGAACAGCCATAGTAGCTATGAACAATTATAGTAGCTATGAACAGTCATAGCAGCTATGAACAGTTGCAACAGTTATAAACGGTCATAGCAGCTATAAACAGTCATAGCAGCTATGGGAATTCATAGTAGCTATGAACAGCATAGCAGCTATGAACAGCCATAGCAATTATGAACAGCCAAAGCAGCTATAACAGTCATATCAGCTATGAGCAGTCATAGCAATTATGAACAGCCAAAGCAGCTATAGCAGTCATATCAGCTATGAGCAGTCATAGCAATTATGAACAGCCAAAGCAGCTATAACAGTCATATCAGCTATGAGCAGTCATAGCAATTATGAACAGCCAAAGCAGCTATAACAGTCATATCAGCTATGAACAGCCATAGCAATTATGAACAGCCAAAGCAGCTATAGCAGTCATATCAGCTATGAGCAGTCATAGCAGATATGACCAGTCATAGTAGCTATGAATAGTCATAGCAGCTATGAACAGTCATAGCAGCTATAAAGTGTCATAGCAGCTTTGGGAATTCATAGTAGCTATGAACAGCATAGCAGCTATGAACACTCATAGCAGTTATGAACAGCCAAAGCAGTTATGAGCAGTCATAGCAGTTATGAGCAGTCATAGCAGATATGAACAGTAATACTAGCTATGAACAGTCATAGTAGCTATAAACTGTCAGAGTAGCTATGAACACTCATAGCAGCTATGGACAGTCAGAGTAGCTATAAACAGTCATAGCAGCTCTAAACAGTCATAGCAGCTATGGAAATTCATAGTAGCTATGAACAGTCATAGCAGCTATAAACAGTCATAGCAGCTATGGGAATTGATAGTAGCTATGAACAGTCATAGTAGTTATAATCAGTTATAGCAGCTATAAACAGTCATAGTCTTAACTGTTTGAGCCACCACTTTTTTAATGAAGTCTCTGTTAGAAACAACAATGAGTGGAACACAAACTATCCCTTGCTGACTCAGTGTCTGTGAGCTGGGAAGGTGTCCTAGGTAGTGTCTCTGTCAGCGCTGAAACAGCACCTTTTTATGCTAGACTGACTCCCTGTGTGTGTGTGTGTGTGTGTGTGTGTGTGTGTGTGTGTGGTTCATAAATTCAGCCCACATTTGAACATCCTACACGGGTTATATGACCGTCAACGTTCCACAAATGTCAAGACCTGCAGATTCACAGATAATTGTTCATACTTTTACACAATTTTATTTTTACATAAAAAATGTCATCAAAACCACACAATTCTAAGGAAACATGAACACAATAAGCTTTAGGGTTATGAAAGAGTACACCAGTATAATAAAGTTCTCAGTAGTTATATTTCTAACTTCAGGTTAATTGATATTTATCTCATGATCAGTGTTTTTATGCTGCAGTGTAAAATTCCATTTCTTTTCAATTCTGTTTTATTTTTAAATTTGTAAATCTTATACAAATCTGATGAATAGTTAAACAGTGAAATTCTCTGACAGACCTGGTGGATGAAAATGTGTATTTTCATTATATGGTAGAGAAGCTTCAATAATAATGATGATGATGATGATGATGATGATAATAACAATAATAACAATAAAAGAAATTGTGGGTTAAAATAAAGTGGAATTTATTTTAAAATATAATGAATTTGTTTCAGAAAATAGAGTAAAAAAATATATAATGGTACTATAAATTTTAACTGAATTGAATAGTGAAGTCCATAGCAATTCAATTTGAGAACAAAATAAAACAAAATGTAAATAAATAAATAAATAATAAATTAAAAACCCATCCTACAAATAAAAATATATATAATTTAAATGATCAATAAATATAATTATTTGTGTACATTCTAATTTCTGTATAATTTCTTTTTTTTTTTTTTATTATTATTTTATTTTTCACTCTGATGGCAACCAATTGTCTTATTGTTTTAATGGTATGTTTTGCAAGCAGCAAATACTTATAATATGGGGGATTATATTGTATTGTATTGTATTGTATTGTATTATATTATAAATTGCATATCAACATAAAAAAATAAGTCTAAAATTTAAAAAAGGAATGGAAAGGAAGACGAATTTAGAGCAAGAGACTTTTGTGTTTCAGGTTAAAGTAACATACAATTTGCAGGCATAAATTGTAAATATTCTTCTATTTCCTCAACAGCCTTTTAAACCTCTCAGTTTTATGATTTGTGACTAAAAACAAAAACAAACAAAAACTTTCATACTCAAAAACCATAGGGCAAACTTTTGCACTCCACTTTACACACGATGCTCCTCGTCCCGTCCTCTGTGTTGTTGCTTTGCAAATGGAATGTGACTCTTTATGATTAGCATAAAGTCCATGCAGATCCCCTGAGAGCAAAGCCGAGATCTCACAAAGCTATTACTGTGCAGCGTAACACAATCAATAACCCGTCCACTGCCTCATAAAGCTGCAGTGTACTGTAGCTACTTCATGCTAATGTTCTCCACAGATTACAGGCCTGACCTGTGTTTCCCCTGAGAGACACAAATCATCAGCTACGTCTGATTCATTCGCAGTCTTTTATTTACTGAGGCATATTTTATTAGTACAGATCTCCTCTGCATCAGAAGAGCCGGTCCTCCAGCACTGGGCTCGTTCAGTTCAACATTTTCTGATCATTATTTTCTAAAAAGTCCGATTTAATTCTTTCCCTCCAGGAATATGTCACACATACAATTGTATCCACCTTTAAGCTTAAATAGATTAAAAAAATTCAATGTAAATCTATCCACGTCTTGATAACAGCACAAGAGCCACTGCACGGCCTGTGAGCTAATCAACAGTCGAGCATTTTCACTGACAAAAGCTGAAAAGATGCTTTTGTAAGTCCACGGTTTTCTGTCACAATTGTGTCATTGTGTGTTGTTGCGCATGCGGTGGGCTGATCCGAGGGACTGCTGAAGTTCTGCTGAGAAGTGCTGAAGCGTTTGGACAAAAAAAATATCCAGATTCAAATAAACATAGTTCTGAATCTATATATAGCAGACACAAAGGCCCAGTGCATCATGGGATGAACTCGGACCACATCAGAAATGTTTTGCTTTTATTTTGAAACTTGATGCTATTAAAGGTAATAGATTTGAAAACAAAACTACTGAGAAAAAAAAACTACTAAGCAAACAAATAAAATAGGAGAAAAAAACAAGCTATCATAAACAAATTAAATCATAATAAACAATATCACTGTTTGAAAAACAAAAACATATGTTATCGATTCATTATTCTAAATTAAAAAAAAGTTGTTAGTTGACATGTGTATATAAACAAACAAACAAAACAAGGAAAACAGGCAAACAACTAAAAATGAAAAAACAAGACAAATAAATAAAACAAAAATATCTTTTGTTTGCAATACATATAATTTTAGCAACAGTTTAATATACATATAGTTTATACATGTAGTTTCATTATTCTTAATCTTAAAAAATGAATCTATTAAATTAATTTTAATAAAAATTTGTTTAAATAAACAATAAATATAATAATTTGTGAACATTTAAATTTCTGTATATTTTCTTTTTTTCCTTAGTATTTTAATATGTTTTACAAGTATTCATTGTCTACCGCTTATCCGATCTATTCTCGGGTCACGGGGAGCCTGTGCCTATCTCAGGCGTCATTGGGCATCAAGGCAGGATACACCCTGGACGGAGTGCCAACCCACATACACACACATACTCTCATTCTCTCACGCAATCACACACTGACGGACAATTTAGAGATGCCAATCAACCTACAATGCATGTCTTTGGACCGGGGGAGGAAACCCCCGTGGCACGAGGAGAACATGCAAACCCCACACACACGGTGGAGGCGGGAATCGAACCCCCAACCCTGGAGGTGTGAGGCAAACGTGCTAACCACTAAGTCGCCGTGCCCCCCTGTTTTACAAGCAGCAAATGCTTATAGTATGGGGGATTATATTATATTACACTTATGGAAACATGACAACAGTTTGTTTTGTCACAGCACTTTTATGACACTGTGGTGAATAAGGCTGAGCTTGACTGCTGAACAGAATTATTATCTGAGTTTCTGAGAGAAAGAGAGAGAGAGAGTGTTTGTACTGATTATAGTATTGAGAATAAATTTCACCCAAAGCTTACCTTTTTCCTATCAATTTAATCAATAGCCAATCATTTTATTTTATTTTGGAGAATTTTACACAACAACATGCCTCTAAATTACACTCTGTGACATGCAGGAGTGTGTAGAAAATATTTTTTAAGCTTTAACAACAAAACAAAACAATTTCTAAGCAGATACAAACCTCCTGATTTTGAATCCTAGACTGTAATTTCCTCCATTTTATGGAGCAGAATGTAGAAACTCCTGTTAAACCTCCCGCATTTAGAAGCCCAGGAGTCATTATCTCAGCTCTCGGGGGACGGTGAGAAAAGAGGCAGCGCAGCCAAGAATGTTCCGGCGAAGGAAATAGTTGTGAGTTAATCAAAATGTAAAGCAGATGCTGTCAGGGAGTTTCCTCAGACATTTCCTCATGGAGATGTTGTCATTCAGACCTCGTGTGAATATCTAACCCTAACCCAGGCGGCGGTATGACACGGAGTGATAATATAAGATGATTTACAACAACCATTTGTGAAAATGTGATAGTATTTTACGTGGAAGTATGTGTCTGGACTAAATCTAGATATAAAGATGAAATCTTGGAGAATATTTATTAAAAATGACTTATGCTTACTCTTTAGGAGCTTGGATGTGCCCTTGATGAAGGTATTTGGTTATAAACAGTGATGTGATGCAGGAGGAAATTAGATTCATAATATTTTTCATGAAAAATCTAGCCATGGGGGTCACAGTCCAGTGACTTCTGTGCCGGTCCCAAGCCCGGATAAATAGAGAGGGTTGCGTCAGGAAGGGCATCCGGCGTAAAACATTGCCAAATTTAACCATGCGAATCGTCAGTACGAATTTCATACCGGATCGGTCGAGGCCCGGGTTAACAACGACCGCCATCGGCGCCGTTGACCTACAGGGCGCCGGTGGAAATTGGGCTACTGTTGGTCGAAGAAGTAGAGGAGGGAGGAGAGTGCGCAGACAGAGAGAGAAGAGGAAAGGTAAGAGTGTAGGACTGAGAATAGGAACTCTGAATGTTGGTACCAGGACAGGGAAAGGTAGAGAGCTGGCTGATATGATGGAGAGAAGGCAGGTGGATATACTGTGTGTACAGGAGACCAGGTGGAAGGGTAGCAAGGCTCGTAGTATAGGAGCAGGATTCAAGCTGTTTTATTATGGTATGGATAGTAAGAGAAATCGGGTAGGTGTGGTCCTGAAGGAGGAGTTTGTGAGGAATGTTCTGGAGGTGAAGAGAGTGTCAGACAGGGTGATGAGTCTGAAGGTAGAGATTGAAGGGGTGATGTTGAATGTTGTTAGTGGTTATGCCCCACAGGTAGGTTGTGAGTTAGAGGAGAAAGAGAGATTCTGGAGTGAATTAGATGAGGTGATGGAGAGTATTCCCACGGGTGAGAGAGTGGTGATAGGAGCGGATTTTAATGGACATGTTGGTGAGGGGAACACAGGTGATGAGGAGGTGATGGGCAAGTTTGGAGTTAAGGAAAGGAACCTTGAAGGACAGATGGTAGTGGACTTTGCTAAGAGGATGGACATGGGTGTGGTTAACACTTATTTTCAGAAGAGGGAGGAGCATAGAGTGACTTACAAGAGTGGAGGTAGGAGAACACAGGTAGACTACATCCTATGTAGAAGAGGCAATCTGAAAGAGATTAGTGACTGTAAAGTGGTAGTGGGAGAGAGTGTAGCTAGACAGCATAGGATGGTGGTGTGTAGGATGACTTTGATGGTCTGTAAGATGAAGAGGTCAAAGATAGAGAAGAAAACCAAGTGGTGGAAGCTGAAAAAGGAGGAATGTTGTGAGGAATTTAGACAGAAGTTGAGGCAGGCTCTGGGTGGTCAGGTAGTACTGCCAGATGACTGGGAAACTACAGCAGAAGTGATCAGGGAGAAAGGTGCTGGGTGTGTCATCTGGAAGGAGGAAAGAAGATAAGGAGACTTGGTGGTGGAATGAGGAAGTTCAGGATAGTATCCAGAGGAAGAGGTTAGCCAAGAAGAAGTGGGACATGGACAGGACTGAAGAGAATAGACAGGAATACAAGGAGTTACAGCGCAGAGTGAAGATGGAGGTGTCTAAGGCCAAGCAGAAGGCATATGACGAGTTGTACACTAGGTTAGACACTAGAGAAGGAGAGAAGGACTTGTACAGGTTAGCTAGGCAGAGGGATCGAGATGGGAAGGATGTGCAGCAAGTTAGAGTTATTAAGGATAGAGATGGAAGGGTGCTCACAAGTGAGGAGAGTGTACAGAGGAGATGGAAGGAGTACTTTGAGGAGCTGATGAATGAGGAAAATGAGAGGGAAAAAAGAGTAGAAGGGGTGAACTCTGTGGAACAGAAAGTAGATAAGATTAGAAAGGATGAAGTCAGGAAGGCTTTGAAGAGGATGAAAAGTGGGAAGGCAGTTGGTCCTGATGACATTCCGGTGGAGGTCTGGAAGTGTCTGGGAGAGGCAGCAGTGGAATTTTTAGCTAGTTTGTTCAACAGGGTTTTAGAGAGTGAGAGGATGCCTGAGGAATGGAGAAGAAGTGTGTTAGTGCCGATCTTTAAGAATAAGGGTGACGTGCAGAGTTGCAGTAACTATAGGGGGATAAAGTTGATGAGCCATACAATGAAGGTATGGGAAAGAGTAGTGGAAGCTAGGTTAAGGAAGGTAGTGGAAATTTGTGAGCAGCAGTATGGCTTCATGCCCAGAAAGAGCACAACAGATGCAATTTTTGCTCTGAGGATTTTGATGGAGAAGTATAGGGATGGTCAGAAGGAGTTGCACTGTGTGTTTGTAGACTTGGAGAAAGCGTATGACAGGGTGCCAAGAGAAGAGCTGTGGTACTGTATGAGGAAGTCAGAAGTAGCGGAGAAGTATGTCAGAGTGGTGCAGGACATGTATGAGAGGAGCAGGACAGTGGTGAGGTGTGCTGTAGGTCAGACAGAGGAGTTCAATGTGGAGGTGGGACTGCATCAGGGATCGGCTCTGAGCCCCTTCCTGTTTGCTATAGTGATGGACCAGTTGTCAGAGGAGGTCAGACAGGAGTCTCCTTGGACAATGATGTTTGCAGATGACATTGTGATCTGTAGTGAGAGCAGGGAGCAGGTGGAGGAAAACCTGGAGAGGTGGAGGTTTGCACTGGAGAGAAGAGGAATGAAGGTCAGTCGTAGTAAGACTGAGTACATGTGTGTGAATGAAAGGGAGGGAAGTGGAACAGTAAGGTTACAGGGTGAAGAGGTGAAGAAGGTACAGGAGTTTAAGTACTTGGGGTCAACAGTCCAGAGTAATGGAGAGTGTGGGAAAGAGGTAAAGAAGCGAGTGCAGGCAGGTTGGAATGGGTGGAGAAAGGTGTCGGGAGTTCTGTGTGATAGGAAAATATCAGCGAGAATCAAGGGGAAGGTGTACAGGACAGTGGTGAGACCGGCCATGCTGTATGGTTTAGAGACAGTGTCACTGAGGAAGAGACAGGAGTCAGAGCTCGAGGTAGCAGAGCTGAAGATGTTGAGGTTCTCTTTGGGAGTGACAAGATTGGACAGAATTAGGAATGAGTACATCAGAGGGACAGCTCATGTTGGACGTTTGGGGGACAAAGTTAGGGAGGCCAGATTAAGATGGTTTGGACATGTTCAGAGGAGGGACAGTGAGTATATTGGTAGGAGAATGTTGGACATGGGGCTGCCAGGCAGGAGGCAAAGAGGAAGGCCAAAGAGGAGGTATATGGATGGAATTAATGAGGATATGAAGCTAGTGGGTGCAAGGGTTGAGGATGCAGAAGATAGGGATAGGTGGAGAGAGATGATTCGCTGTGGCGACCCCTGAAGGGAAAAGCCGAAAGAAGAAGAAGAAGAAGAAGAAGTAAAGTCTAAAGTTTGAAATGTAAATTAATCCATTGTCTTGACAACTTGAAATCAAGAGTTGAAGCAAAGTTTATCTTTGTTGAGTTTACTTAAGTTTTTGAGGCAGCAGCTGATTTTCGTTTCTAAGTTTAACCTTAAATTCTGCTCATTCTTTAACAATAAATAATGAAGTACGAGCACTCTTTTACTTTTTAATATCTGATAGTTTTGTGATTAGTATTTAAACCATCTGTTATATCTAATGTACATATAAACTATTTATTAAACACAGCTAAGGTTTATCATTTGTCATCGCAAAGCTTTTTGTCCTCCAAAGGATCCTGCCAACTGAGCTTGATCACCACAGTGTGACCTTTCCACGAATTAATCCTGGCATTGAAACGTCATGAAATTAAATACTTTGGAAAATGCTATATATGTATGTGTATGTATATATATATATATATCAGTGGCGGACCGTGCATTTCACACCTAGGCCTTCAGTAGTGCTCCGTCTGAATCAGCCGGCCCTCAAAAACCAATTTATGGTTATAAAAACCATCTTAATATGCAGAAATACAGTATAAAGAGCCGTTGCATCGCAGATAGATAACTCCCGTAGCCACAATAAATGCCTTTATTGAATAGACAAACCAGGGGTGAACAAGTCTCCTCCTACTGCAGCTACAGCCGCGACACACATAAAAAACATCAATAATAACCTCATAAACTTGCAATATTATTTAGGAAAATCGCAACGTTTTACTCACCAAAAATTCGTATTATTTGTAAACAAAATCCATCCTCCTCTCTTTCCTCAAAAACAGTTCAATTACTCTGCTGTACAGATTATCCGTGCGCTTCAGTTCCATCACGATCCTATCCAATCAACGGGTCTGAATACGGTGACGTTGCCGTACGCCTGCTAGAGGGCCCTAGTGAAACCAACTCAAAATCTGATTGGTTGAAGCAAAAGTTTCATCGACATTTATTTTGTGTTAGAGGGCCTGCAGAACGGATTGTGAAGGCCTCCGGGCAGACTTCTTTGACTTTGACCCTGCCTGGCAACAAATGATGGCTGAAATGTGATTGGTTAAACGCTTTAATACGAAAATACATGTCTGGAAGCAGCGCAACCATCGGAAAAGCTATGAAAAGGAAGCTGACAGACCATTTGGAATTATTTAATAAGTATTCATGGACAAAATATAATTAACATCAGTTTGTGATTCAGATATTTTTTTAGGCCAGCAGAGAAGGTCTTGCAGGCCCTGACATTCCGCCACTGATATATATATATATATATATATATATATATATATATAGCATTTTCCCAAGTATTAATATTAAATATTATATATATTGTTTACCCAACAGTTTGCCCACACTTCTCCCCTTTTATGTTGGTCAGCAGCTAGACATGTATAGAGTCGCAATACTCTATACACAGAAACCCAACAGCGTCCTGACAAATCTTAGTGTCTGATTCTTAAATGTCTGATTCTGCCAACAATAACAGAAATCTCTGTGACTGTGAAGTTCCTCCACACCAAACTCGCTCATCCATGTCTTTATGGACCTTGCTTTGTGCACTGGTGTGCAGTCATGTTGGAACAGGAAGGGGTCATCCCAAAACTGTTCCCACAAATTTGGGAGCATGAAATTGTCCAAAATGTCTAGGTATTCTGAAGCATTAAGAGTTCCTTTTGCTGGAACTAAGGGGCCAAGCCCAACCCCTGAAAAACAACACCTGAATTCAATGAGTTGGATGGGTGTCCCAAAACTATAGTGTACATCAGCAACCAACACATGAAATTTACAGAAGCCTGAAAAATGTCAGAACTAAATAAAAGAATAAAACAATTGCAGAAATGCTATTTTACAGTTACCAAGTAAAATCACAGTACAGCCAGATGTGCTTTATTCTGCATATACCATAACACAGCATTTTGCCAAATCTAACCCTGTAGAAATGTTTTCAATGTAGATATAAAGTAAAAAAACACAAAAATGCACATTTTGGATACACAGTGTGCACTAGAAGTATATTACATCCCAAAAACAAAAACATCTGAATTTCCTCACTGTACATCCAGTAATCTAATGACCATCTAGATAGAATAAAAATGACTGGATTTGGGTGTCATGTCAACACCAAACTGGTAAATTGGTTTTTATTTCAGTTTATACCTTTACACCTTTATTTTAGTTGACACCTTTGGGTTTAGATCTTAGTAAATAGTGTCATGTAACTTCAAGAAATACTTGGGAACTAATGAAGCTCTAACCTTAACTATGACGTGAATCTGATGAATTCATGCATGAATAAGTTATGAGCGCTTTAAGTACATGTTAATAGATATTTGTTAGTTTGTGTATCATTTACCACGTAGGGTTTGACTCAATCAAAAACTATAGGAAAGGATGTGAATTAAACTTGCATTATTTAAATAGTATTCAGTAATTTGCTGTTTGCAGCTGCATAGACAAGCATTATTGAATGGCACTTATGGGATTACTTTCATAATTTACATTAATCCATTGCTATCGAATGTAGAAAGATGCACTAATAAACACCAGTCGTTTCATCTCAAACTGTTTTGCATGTTTCTCCATCCGTTTTTCTTCCAATCCCAGTGTAGTACTAGTATGTGATCTAAGTGAAGCACTGGGGCACTAGGGCCTGGGGCGCTGCTCCTTTATCAACAAGTTCTAAATGAATACAGTAACATTTATTTATTTATCTATATGATCTATAATATAATGATCTATGAGATTATTTTCTGGGCTTTTAGTCTTATTTAGTCTTAGTTTAGTCGTAACACATTAACTAACAATACATTAACTAACATGCAGCCAAGGTGCTAACTGATCTCACCAAAGATCTGATGGATCAAACTGATCTAACCAAAGCAAATTTCTCCTGCACTTTCTTCTTCCAGGACCTATGAGCACACCTCCTCAGCATCCCAGGTGTGTTACAGAAGATGATGAAGAAGAGAAAGAAGGTCAGGGAAAAACACTGAAAGCTGGAGACAAGACACAGAAAGACAGCTCTGTTTCTGCAACATCTTCAGGGAAAGACAGCGAGCTTCAGGAGGATGCAGGAAAGAAGACATGCCCTGCAGGTATGGGTGGAATTGTGAAAAGAAAACGTTTTTGGAAACAGCGCCCTCTGGTGGTCAGGAGAGTCTCACAAGGAGAAGAGAAATGAAATGAGTTCATTAGGATATTGTTTTATATCAGGATTAGATGAATAATAATTATCAACTATTCTAAAATGAAATATAATACGTATATTCATTACAGTCGTGAGAGAGAGAGAGAGAGAGAGAGATAGATAGATAGATAGATAGATAGATAGATAGATAGATAGATACAGTAGATAGATAGAGAGAGAGAGAGAGAGTTCAATGTAATATCACTGAAAAATGTTTTAAAAAAATTTAAATAAAGTTGTTTATGTGGGCACGTATATATGTTTTATTTATATGAGAGCCATCATCGGACAGCCAATTTTGTGTTTTTTTGAAGTCTGAACTTAATGAAAGCATATATTGCTGAATTATGCCTTAACTAAATTTGCTTTAAACACTTTAAGAGCAAAGGTGGATATAAAAATCGTATTCACTTGTATGTGTAACAATAAAATACAGTGGGGCAAAAAAGTATTTAGTCAGCCACTAATTGTGCAAGTTCTCCCACTTAAAAAGATGAGAGAGGCCTGTAATTTTCATCATAGGTACACTTCAACTATGAGAGACAGAATGAGAAAAAAAAATCCAGAAAATCACATTGTCTGATTTTTAAAGAATTTATTTGCAAGTTATGGTGGAAAATAAGTATTTGGTCAATAACAAAAGTTCATCTCAATACTTTGTTATATACCCTTTGTTGGCAATGACAGAGGTCAAACGTTTTGTGTAAGTCGCCACAAGGTTTTTACACACTGTTGCTGGTAGTTTGGCCCATTCCTCCATGCAGATCTCCTCTAGAGCAGTGATGTTTTGGGGCTGTCGCTGGGCAACACGGATTTTCAACTCCCTCCAAAGATTTTCTATGGGGTTGAGATCTGGAGACTGGCTAGGCCACTCCAGGACCTTGAAATGCTTCTTACGAAGCCACTCCTTCGTTGCCCGGGCGGTGTGTTTGGGATCATTGTCATGCTGAAAGACCCAGCCACGTTTCATCTTCAATGCCCTTGCTGATGGAAGGAGGTTTTTACTCAAAATCTCACGATACATGGCCCCATTCATTCTTTCCTTTACACGGATCAGTCGTCCTGGTCCCTTTGCAGAAAACAGCCCCAAAGCATGATGTTTCCACCCCCATGCTTCACAGTAGGTATGGTGTTCTTTGGATGCAACTCAGCATTCTTTCTCCTCCAAACACGACAAGTTGAGTTTTTACCAGAAAGTTCTATTTTGGTTTCATCTGACCATATGACATTCTCCCAATCCTCTTCTGGATCATCCAAATGCTCTCTAGCAAACTTCAGACGGGCCCGGACATGTACTGGCTTAAGCAGGGGGACACATCTGGCACTGCAGGATTTGAGTCCCTGGTGGCGTAGTGCGTTACTGATGGTAGCCTTTGTTACTTTGGTCCCAGCTCTCTGCAGGTCATTCACTAGGTCCCCCCGTGTGGTTCTGGGATTTTTGCTCACCGTTCTTGTGATCATTTTGACCCCACGGGGTGAGATCTTGCGTGGAGCCCCAGATCGAGGGAGATTATCAGTGGTCTTGTATGTCTTCCATTTTCTAATAATTGCTCCCACAGTTGATTTCTTCACACCAAGCTGCTTACCTATTGCAGATTCAGTCTTCCCAGCCTGGTGCAGGTCTACTATTTTGTTTCTGGTGTCCTTTGACAGCTCTTTGGTCTTGGCCATAGTGGAGTTTGGAGTCTGACTGTTTGAGGTTGTGGACAGGTGTCTTTTATACTGATAACGAGTTCAAACAGGTGCCATTAATACAGGTAACGAGTGGAGGACAGAGGAGCCTCTTAAAGAAGAAGTTACAGGTGTGTGAGAGCCAGCAATCTTGCTTTTTTTGTAGGTGACCAAATACTTATTTTCCACCATAATTTGCAAATAAAGTCTTTAAAAATCAGACAATGTGATTTTCTGGATTTTTTTTTCTCATTCTGTCTCTCATAGTTGAAGTGTACCTATGATGAAAATTACAGGCCTCTCTCATCTTTTTAAGTGGGAGAACTTGCACAATTGGTGGCTGACTAAATACTTTTTTGCCCCACTGTACATGTAGTTGATTGATTGATTGATTTATTGATTGATTGATTGATTGATTGATTGATTTTTCCAGATATGTCATCCTCTAGAAGCCCAAATCAGTAAGTCTGATTATAACTCCTTTTCATTTCTCCTGATTTTTACAAAATTTACTTTATTCATAATTCCAAGCTTATCTTCTGCTGATTATTTAGCAGTAAATAATCATTTACGAGCATTCCTTTAAATTTTACCACTAAGGTTTATCATTTGTCACTGCAAAGCTTTTTCTCCTCCAAAGGATCCTGCCAACTGAGCTTGATCACCACATCTTGACTGACCTTTTCACATATTAAACCTGGAATGGAAATCTAATATATAAGATAACGAACATGTTTGAATATATTGGATGTTGATTAGATTTCATTGTGGAGGCTAAAGCTATGAAAGGGCTGTGTGTATTTATTTTTGTACATTACAGAAACCTGAAAAATGTCAAAACTCTGTAAAGGAATAAAATACTTAGGGAAATGCTATAATATATATATATATATATATATATATATATATATATATATATATATATATATATATATATATATATAATTGTTATTATTATTATTATTTATTATATATTATTTACACTTCTCCCTTTTTACTTTGCCCTGTTAGTCAGCAGCTACACACATCTAGAGTTGCAATACTCTATACACAGAAACCCAATAGCGTCCTGACAAATCTTATAACAGATGTGCAGCAATAAATTAATTTGGTTGTTACTATAGAAACGGTAATGTAGTAGTCATTGATATAAAATGATGTATGATTTGCCTTGCAGCCAAAACTACCAACAGAACTGTTGTTATAGGAAATGAGTCAATATCCGACCAATCAGATTTGAGAATCAAGCAAGAGATTTAAGCAATAGAATTTCCATTGCTAAGATGTTTTATATAAATGCTGTTTTTTATGATTATTAATATAATTGTTGTCATGCTGCATTCCATGAATATCCTGACGCAACACTATGAAGCAGTAATGATCATAAGAATACAGTTGAAAACTGTAGAAATGACAGAACTGTTGTTATAGGAAATCAATCAACACTTTCTGATCAATCAGATTCAAGAATTTTTTTGCATAATTATAAAAGTTTATATTTCTAAAATGCCATCTTTTAATGAAAGTTTATGAATCATGATATTTAATAATAATATGATTATTGTCATGCTACGCTCTCTGAAAATCCTGATAAAACAAGAATGATATTATAAAATTTTACATTTTAATCCAAAGATTCAATATTTTACATAGTAATGAAATGACAGCCATAAGAAACATTCAGTTAAAACACAATGAAAAAACTATTACATTTATTTACACTGAAACATTAAGAGCTTTTACTAGACTCTTTTATTAAGAGTCCAGACTCCATTTTCTTTTGTATTAAAATTGTGCCTTAGGAAAAAAACCCCATATATTTCATATGTAGGAAACAGATACAGCGGTATTTTGAGATCTGTGTCAAAGTTGTAAGATGAAGCGTTTCTAGTTGTTCTGAAACCTTGCGGGTCAGCGTCCGGGTCGTCGAGTGTCATGGTTATTTTTTATGAGATGGACAGAGTGTTAAACTGGTGCTGCTGTTCCTGTGGGGTTTCCTGTCCGGTCCCGTCCTGTCCTGAGAGTCGTGACTAAAAATGGCCTCCTCTTCAGTCAACGATTTTTGCTGAGCGAACATTTCCACCATGGAGATGTCAATGCAGAGCCAGAGCCTGGAGCTATCAATAGTATTTTTCCACTCGATAATGTGGGTGTCAGCATTTGCTGCCATTGCAGTGCTGTCAGGAGGTGATGCCCGGGTTACATAAAGCAAAAATGAGCAGGAATGAGCAAACATGGCATTTATGTGTCATCAGTGTTCATTTATCAAGTGGAGTGTTAGTACAGTTTGTGGAAATAAGCGAAAAGTAACAGATTAATATAGAATTTCAGAACCAGGGGCTCATCTCATTGTGAAGAGGGATTATGAGACTGTGATAGAAATGTTCCTGACATGATAAGTTTTATTTTAATAATACAGTGGAACCTCAGCATATGAATGTCATCCCTTACGAATTGTTACCTTAAGAATTGAAATTTTGCAAGAAATTTGCATTAGCATACAAACGAACCCGAACCAAATGCCGGCTAAGTTGCACGTATGTCCAGGAGCTGTTCAAAACTTGTTTGCGTTAGTGGAAAGCCAAGTGAATCCAACCGAAGCAAGTTTACAAATTTTACGATTTTTTTACTGCTTTTTACAAAAGCTGTTTTGAAAGAGTCAACCCACGATAGCAACGTTGCCTTCGGCGTGCATTCAAAAGCTAGGTGATTTTTCAGGCTTTTTATTTGTTGACAGATGGGTGGTGTGGGTGGTCTGTTCTATTTTTAGCCCAAGTTTGGTGGCACGACTTCCTGTGAGGAGCCTTGACATGGAATGCTTGGCTTGGGTCAGTTCTTTGTAAGCAGCCATACAGTTTATATACGCTTCGTATTGGTCATATTGGTAATAATTTTGGGTGGCTGGTCCAGATTATCTGCATTTACATTATTTCTAATGGGAAAACTCATTTCGCAATACAAATTTTCTCCTTAAGTACTCGCCTCCAGAACGAATTAAATTGGTACGGCGAGATTCCACTGTATATCAGTCCTCCGGTATTGTGGTGAAAATGCTTGAATTTTTTGTATTTATTTTTGCTAAAAACTACTTAAATTGGTGATATTGATTGCACAGGATTCTTCGTTTAAACTACCTGTAAAGACACATATGCAATGACTTTGTATGGGAAAGAATCTCAGCCCAAATCTGCAGAAAATGTACTTCACTTTAAAATCTTGCGAACTCCTCCGGATATCAGTGCTTGATTTTTTTTGTTCATTTCAGGCTCCAGAAAAATCACAAAATTCTAGAGGATTTAAAATATATATATAATATAATTTCAGGCTAAAAACTAAATAATTAATTGCTCATAGGTCAAGGTGTCAAGGCGAGTTAACCTGTTTGGGGTTGGTCTTTAGCACTGAATTTATTTGAGATGTCACACTTCGCAGTATTAGCTAATGCCTAATAAGAAAGTAGCCACTCAGGGCTTTACGTATTAGTAGTTTTTTCATAAGTATTTCTTATTTTTACCTAGCATACTAGGTGTATTACTACTAGATGTGGATGTGGTAGTTTAGTAGTTAAGGCATTGGACTACTGGTTAAGGCATTGGACTACTGGTCGGAAGGTTGTGTGTTTGAATCCCAGGTCCACCAAGCTGCAACTACTGGGCCCCTGAGCAAGGCCCTTAACCCCAAAAAATGCTCAGTTGTATTAAAAAATGAGATGAAAATGTAAGTTGCTCTGGATAAGGGCGTCTGCTAAATGCCGTAAATGTAGATGCTTTATTATAAAGCTTTAGTTATTCCCTCTGTTTGATCTCTGTACCAGTGTTATCATGGGTAGTTGTGGATTGTTTGCCCAAAAGATTGCTCACACTTCTTCCCTTATAACTTAGCAGCTAGACACGTCTACATTATAGAGTAGAGTACAGAGTACAGAGTCATGATACTCTATACACAGAAACCCAACAGCGTCCTGACAAATCTTATAACAGACTTGCAGCAAAAAATTCATTCTTAAATGTCTGATCCTGCTAACAACAAAGGAAATACTTCACCAACCAACGCATGAACAGCAGAAATATTTTCAAATAAATGTGTCTCAGGGTGCTGGTTTAACGATTTAAAGGGTTAACAGTGTTGTACAAATTCTTAACCTCCAACATTCTAAAAAAGACACATTGCTTTGTAATTATTGCTCTGGGATTAAGGGAACAAGACACACAAACACACACAAATCTGCACAATATGGAGTGACTGGAAGCATGTTTGCAAAATGCTGACGAGAGAAAGGCGGGGAAAGGAGGAGACGCAGGTAAACACCAGACATGCAATATTCTGCCACTCCTCGTGTTCAGCCTGAGATCATGTTCAGTGGGCGGGTTAACAGTAGACAAAAGCATATTCGTCAGCAGCTCCGTCTCTGTTATCGTGTGTATACTTATGTGTGTGTGTGTGTCATGTGTAAAGAGAGAGGAAGTCCTGGAGTGCACAAAGCTCACAGCTTTCTTATTAGCATTCTACAGCACAACACCTGTTCTTCCCACCGTGGCAAATGCTGACTCTTGGGATCAGCTGTTACACACCACTTTTGTGATGCCTTTGTATTGTGTGCTGTAAATAATATTCCATGTAAAATCCCTGCCTGCACTTCAATTTTATCTAGAGAGGTAAAATTAGCTATTTCTAATTAAAATATAGCAGCTATATCACACAATGCCCTCTCACACTCTCATTATGGACAGTCAGGAGGGTGGATTTATTTATTTATTTATTTATTTTTTGTCGAAAGTGAGCTTACTGTAGAGGAGATGAGTGCCATGATATTTGAAAATGAACTGGAATTCTTCTGGGGGAGAACGGTTTCTCTGTGAGAGCAGTGTGGACTCTGTGGACTCTCCGTCGTTATCAGTTCTCATTACTGTGTAAACACCCGAGAGTGTGTGCTGTGGAGCTGAACAACACTGAACTGAATTACATTATACCACAATTCAGATTGGTGTTGATTCATTTCATGCAGCTGTAATTGAAATCAGAGGTTTATATGTTCATTTTTAATATTCATTTTTTTGATGTTATTTTTTAAACATTCACAGGGACATAAAATAAAATGTGAGTACTAAAAACATATAATCAATGATATTATATAGACATTTATTTAACATTTACGAGAACTAACGAGTCTACATTGAAAACGACATGGAACGTGATCGCGATCTAGGGACATCTCTTCTTTCTGCCACCAGAGGGCGCCAGATCCAGCGTTTTAAAGAGCTCTCTCTCCACATTTATTAATTAATTAAGTTTTTTTATTTATTTATTTATTTATTTATTTATTTATTTATTTAATTATTTATAAATAGAATTTAAATAGATTTTAACTTATAAATTCATTAATTTATGCTTTGGATCTGGAACTGAAACAGTTTTCAAAGAATTGCTTCATTTTTGCATCTACAAAAAAACAAAACAACAACAACAAAAAAACAGTTTGCTCTTAAACAATGAAAATAACGATGAAATAAAAAAAAAACAAGATGCGAAATAAGAGTTTTATTATATAAAATCTAGGATTTAATAAGTGAATAGTGAATAAACAAACAAACAAACAAAAATAAATAAATAAATAATTAACAAAAAATTCCCCATAAAGCAAATATAACATCACTGATATTATAATGCCTTTGTTTGTAAACAGTTTGCATATTTAATGTAAAGTCTTGGCAATCCTTACATTGAGTACGTTCTAAGCCTTTTTAAAATCTAATACTTTTTTTTTTTTAATTATGCATTTATTCATTTGAATTATTTGAATCAAAAAATTCTCTGGAATTCACTTTGGCCTTTATATTTTGTAGTGATTGTGGCACAAAGCTTCATGAGGTATTAAAACTGTCCTTTCACTATGTTGAAGAATGATTCATTTCTTAAATTATAAGATTTAAGATGATTATATTATGATTTTGGGGGGGCACGGTGGCTTAGTGGTTAGCACGTTTGCCTCACACCTCCAGGGTTGGGGGTTCCTTTCCCGCCTCCGCTGTGTGTGTGGAGTTTGCATGTTCTCCCCGTGCCTCGGGGGTTTCCTCCGGGTACTCCGGTTTCCTCCCCCAGTCCAAAGACATGCATGGTAGGTTGATTGGCATCTCTAAATTGTCCGTAGTGTGTGATTGCGTGAGTGAATGAGAGTGTGTGTGTGTGTGTGCCCTGCGATGGGTTGGCACTCCGTCCAGGGTGTATCCTGCCTTGATGCCCTATGACGCCTGAGATAGGTACAGGCTCCCCGTGACCCGAGTGTAGTTCGGATAAGCGACAGACAATGAATGAATGAATGAATGAATGAATGAATGAATGAATATTATGATTTTATTATGAAATTATTCATTTCTTCTTTTATATATATATATATATATATATATATATATATATATATATATATATATATATATATATATATATATATATGTATATGTTTGTGTGTGTGTGTGAACCATGCAAAATTGCTTTTTGTGTGTGTGTGTGTGTGCGTGTGCATAAAATCAATAAAACAGAATAAGATCCAAAGCCAAAAAGAAATAAATATCTGTCACATGAAAGAATTCTTGAAAGTGGATTACGTTTTTATCGTAGCCTAAAGCTGTATTTAAAATGCTATACTGTATGTGTAGATATTTACGTATATGCTGATAGCTACTGAACAAAAATGTCAGTTTTAGCTCGATCACTGCTTTTTAATGACTATTGAGCAAACTTTTGACAATGACAAAGAGCTTTTTAATAACACGAGGCTCCTTTTTTGCTGGAAATGTTCTAGAGATGCAGAGGCTCTAGCTGCAGAACCAGTAAAGACCGAAGAGTCCACAATCAGCGCAATAGCTTCTCCTGGAGGTAAGACTCTCCTCACTTATCTTTCTAGCTGTAAAAATTAATTTGCCCGTTTTGTTAGAATTCATCTCTCGCTGTAGCAACGTGCTATTAAATGAAGTGCAGCACAGCAGTGTTTAAGGCAAATGCACTCAAAGGTTAATAAATGAAAGACACTGAATTTGTCTTAATGATGGAGTTCATTAATCCTCTTTAAACCACCGTGCTGTTGTTTTCTCTGATCTCTTTGGTCATTATATCGATTTGAAGCGTTATAATGATTTGTTCTGGTACAGAATTGTTTCCATAGTAACTAAATCAGCGACTAGTATATCAGACTTTTTGCTAAATAAAATGCATAACTGTTAGTGTGGTGAAAATTTCTGTAAGGAGTTTCGGTAAGTTCTTCACCACGGGAAAGTCTTCATGATGGAGGGCTCTGAGGTAAGTGGTTTGCAGAAATGAATAATTCATGACAGTGTATGACATGTAACATAACAATTATGACATGGTTAT
Organism: Hemibagrus guttatus; assembly: GCA_033459395.1. NCBI lineage: Eukaryota > Metazoa > Chordata > Actinopteri > Siluriformes > Bagridae > Hemibagrus > Hemibagrus guttatus. The sequence goes on from JAUCMX010000023.1 coordinate 3,959,133, forward strand.
GTCAGTTTACACATTCGAGTCACCATTCACTGTACTATAAAGTCATCAGTAGGCGTTTCCCTACTACTGGTTGCCATAGCGATAACATTTATCACTGGGTGGCACACCTAGCAAATAACGTGGCAATAACTCAGTTTTCTTGCCTCTAAATTGAAACATTTAGGAGGGAGATTTGGCGTGTGTATTCCCCAGTGTATATCTGCAGCATATCATATACAAGATGAAGGAGAAGCGTTGTGTATCGTTTGTCACGTATCACGTGAGCTCTAGTGTCTTCACTCCCATTGTCAGTCTCTGCACCGAGTCGCCCCGTATTTGCATAAAGTTAAACTTTTCTCAACTTTTGTCACATCTCTGGACACGCCCACATCTAGTTCCAGCGCTCATCGTCACTCATGTCAATGAAAGTCAGCAACTCACCTTGCTTTGTTGCTGTGATGTTGTACATGTGAACATAGCACTATGATTTAAGTAAATTTTAATCTTCTTGAATTTGTCAAAATGAATGATCAGAGTAGAAAAAAATCCTCATAGCAAATTTAAATCAAATACAAAACACAACTACTAAATCTATCTATCTAATCTATCTAATCAGATTCAAACGATTTAATTGTTTAAACATGTTTTTTTGAGTTCAGGGTGTTTTTACGGATGGTTTGATCGAACAGTCAAATCAGTGACCGTTGTTGTCCTTCCACGCTCTTTGTATTTCTGCCTGATATTTGATGCGAACTTGAAAAAAATATCTGCAGCTCCCTCAGGCCACGTGGGATATGTGTATTCGACAAAATTGTCTTGAATGACTTGCAAATCTTTGCTCCTTGCCAACAGCAAATCCCTAAATCGCTGCTGGCTACAAGTCAGTTGTTGTCCTCAGAAGTCAGACCCCAAGTTAGAATCTCAAACACTTTTTCTTATTAATTAACCTTTAATTTAAACTTAATTTAGGTGTTGATTGCAGCTTCTTGAAGCCCAGGTGTAGGTAAATTTTCCGGTTGGCCAATTAACCCTTGTTACAGATACACTGGCTTATGGGAAATTTTCATTTCATCAATATAAACAAAATGAATGATTTTCTGGCTGTGAGCCTGATATAAAATGAGTCAGGACTTTCATTGTGACGATTTGGATGTTTGATGATCTCTGTTGGATAACCTTACACAGAATTTTAGTGGTTAAAGATAAATTTGAGCTGCTTTTTAGATGAACAAGCACTTGGAACATCTCAGAGAGCAGAAATGGGTTTGATATCAACATTTATTTTGAAGCTAGAAACATTTGTGTGGGAAAAAAAATGAAACGTTTTTGTTTTTTTTGGAACTTTTCTGTGACTATATTGCTCCTAGTAGGCTAGGGAAGAACAGAAATACTTATGAAACACTTCAAATTCTTAAAGATCTGAGTGTCTACTTTCATATGAGCTTCATATTAACCACCACTGTGGACTGGAACATGACAAAGACACTCAATCATCAACATGGACACAATGGACCACATGCAATAGACCAGATTTGGGAGATTGGTTAGTATTTATGTGCAGTATCCCAATATTCCTAAAAAACGTATACAATAGTTAGGAGATTGGCAAGACTTCGCAATGAGCTGTAGAACTTGTGAACTCCTAAAATGAGAAATTGAGGTCAAAGGTTATGCTAGAACCCAGGACCTTGGCTAGTATGGAGGGGTAATTAAAACCCCTTAGCTTGGTTTACTGTACAAAGAGTCAACCCTCATTTTTTTTCCCCACAGGGAATCAAAGATGCTTAAAATATTAAGATATAAGAAAGGAATGTATACATGCCAACCTGTTATAACATGGTTATGTATATTTCATGTATCAAGGGTTAACACTACAGATTTAAAAAGTAATGGCATCACAACCTATATGATTTTATCAGCTTCAATAGACAGGAAGCCACATCCTAAATGATGGGATGTATATGCAGCAAGTGTATAATTCCTTCTTAAGTAGTTTAAACATGCACAAAAAATGCAAATGAGTCACTCTGGCGGTTAGTCACTATGCGTGGGACAGGCGTAGGCCACCGCTGAGCCGATAATCACTGATAGTCAGACTAATTGTGGTTAAGGAACTTTGAATGTCTCCACTCCCTCTGTCACGAACACATCCCACAAAGCTGAGCTTTTCCTCAGGCTGAAAACCGCCGGCCATTTCTTTCTTATTCTCTCTGGCTCTGACAAGAGCTTAGTTAGCCTTGCAGGCTAATCCGTTTCCCAATACTCCGAGTGCAACCTTTCTCTCGGATTAACTGGAAACGGGACCTCTGGAGGTGTGATGCAGAGGAGAAAGGATTGTAGACAAATCAGGTTTTAAAAGGGAATCAATGGAATCCAAGTAAGCTAAACTGGTTAAGACACGGTGTGAGTGAAGCTAACAGCTGGTCCGGAAAGCTGAGAAAACACGGCCGGGGTAAAGGATAGGGTGAACAAGTTATTTGCGATCTCAGCACACACAATTTCCCTTTTCCCACATAAATCTTTTTCCATTCTGTGATGCCATTTGATGCATTCAGGTCTGAGTAGATACACTGAAATGCACACCGATAGTGAAAAGGTCACATGAAGAGTAACAAAGATTATCAAGGCAGTCAAAGATAGATAGATAGATAGATAGATAGATAGATAGATAGATAGATAGATAGATAGATAGATAGATAGATAGAAAAAAAACAGCTTAAATAAAAGTATTGAAAAGACTAATTAGGAAGGTACTATTTTTAGAAAAAAAAATACTACAAACAAATGATATTAAATAGAAACACTTAAATAGACTAGTAAACAAAGAGAAAAATGAATATAAAATAGATATTTAAATATAATAAATAAAAAAGAATGAAATAAAAAAAATTATAATTTGGATATAATTTTAGTTTGAATTGTTTTTAATATTTGCATTATTATGCTTTTTCTTATAGCTCTTGATAGTATATTTTGACAGCCTCTTATTTCTCTAATGTATATATATATATATATATATATATATATATATATATATATATATATATATATATATATATATATATATTACAGTTAGTGAAATGCTAAAATTAGAAAGCTATAAATTCCCTCTGCCTCTACCTGACTCTCCACCCACCCTACATTTTTTTATTTTATTTTAAGAGCTGTAAATTAATTTCCTATAAATATTCTGCCATATTTTTGTGAATTTTGTATATTTTCTGCTTACTAATTATTATCCGACTCCTGAGCTAATGTAGCCTGATATGACCTCATTTGTAAATCAGCTGTTCTCACATAATCGTAGTTTGGGAACTCCTGACTTCAGTAGTGTTTATTGGACACACACTAACACACACCTTATTTTCTCTGCGATGTTTTTTCTGGGTCAGATGATATTCAGACGGGCAGCCCGGAGGTGATCTACGATGACGTGGCATGTGAGGAAATGTCTCCAGGAGAAGGTCAATAATAATGCAAAGCTTGTGTGTGTGTGTGTGTGTGTGTGTGTGTGTGTGTGTGTGTGTGTGTGTGTGAGAAAGAGAGCAGTGTGAGCATGATCTGTATGGCAGCTGTGCGTTCATGCAGTGACTATATTTGTCACAGAGAATATATGTGTCTCAGAGTCAGACATTACCTGTGTCCAAAGGGGATGTGCTGATTGTAGTAGCTTGTGTGTGTTTGTGTGTGTGTGTGTGTGTGTGGCAGGAGACATGATCTATGAGGACATACAGAAAGAGGAAGTCCCTCAGGGGCCCAACAACGGCTGGAGTTCCAGCGAGTTCGAGAGCTATGATGAGCAGTCAGACTCTGAGAAAGCAGCCTCCCGGAGCAAGGTGTGTGTATGACATCCTTTTGCCATATAAATTATACCCTGGCTTTTTTCAGCATTCTGCACACCTCTAATGCTGAAGGATGGTTCTCCTGCGTCCAGAAGGGGGCAGTACACACCTAGATTTGCTCTTCTTTCTCATTACCACACCCACACCTCTCTCGCTGCCCGTCACTGGGCGGGGTTTTGACTTCACTCACTTCATCCACTGTATGCTTCTCCATGTTCCTGAGGTCAGGCTGCCATCGAGAACACTTTGCCCAGACAGAAGTCCCTGAGAAACCAATTGCTTATCACCGCCCTCACCTCTGTCTCACCCGAGCTGCACTAATCCGCTCGCACTCACACACTAAATATTACATGGCACACTTTAATATCGAAGAGATCCAGAACTTTTCCTCTTCATATCAAAACTTAGGCTTTAACTCTACCATTTTGTGTGCTTGTTTAAATAGCCAAGGAAAATTAAATATAAATGTATTCTTATTGAAATATAAAAATTACTGACAGCGTCTGCAGTGATATGCCAGAGAAGGTGATGCTTTCATTCTTCTGTAATAAGAATGAAAAAAAAAATACAAGCTTTTGAATATGCTTGCAGTTATACATACAAAAAGAGTGATATTAAATCATATATCAACACAAACTGTAAAAAAATACAAAAGAAACAATAAGAAAAAAGAAACAAATATTATGAAATTATTTGAAATAATAACAGACAAAAATTGTGATAAATAATTATACAGCATTGCATTGCGACTAAGTAGAAAACCCACTTCTTTGCACTCATATAAAGAGAATACATGAATTTATATATAAGTATGAAATAAATTAAAAACACACATCTATATATTTTGTGTATGCCTCTCTCATAATTTGAAAGGAAATAATGGGGGAAAGGGAAAGGGAAAGGGAAAGGGAAAGGGAAAGGGAAAGGGAAAGGGAAAAAAAAACTTATACTGGTATTAGATAATTATTATAAAAATAAAATAAAACAAAGATAAGTATAAAATAAATGGAAAACACACAACATCTATAAATTTCCTCTCTGCATTCACTCATAATTTGAAAAGAAAGATTGAATGAAGGAAGGAAGGAAGAATAAATAAAAAATATTATACTAATGATAATCACAATAAAAATAAAAAAAATCTCCAATAAATAGCCAATTAACAGTTAAATAAAACTACATTTTTTTGCAATGCCATTTTCAGAACATTTCCAGCCTGGACCTGACTTCCTGGCATGACCCAAACTGTTTTATTCAACTTATACTACAACAATTTACCAATCTCTACATTTGTTTATTTAAACATTCATGACACAGTGTATTTATTATCCATTTATTGTTATAGTTAATGTTGTGGGATGTGCGTTAGCTCTTGTCATCACTTACATTATAGCAGCTATAAACAGTCATACCTTCACCTTGTCTCTACAAAATATTCTACTTGTTGCATGTTCTCTATAGTGAAGAAGTCCCAGCTTTGTCTCCGTCAGACACAGGAGACTCCTTCCTCACCGAATCCATTACTACATGAACGATAATATTCGCTTTTAATATGTGGAGCATTTGGCATTCGTGTCTCTGTGTCAGTGTTACTATAGATATTATTACGTAGATATTATTAATCCATATCTTTTAGAATTCAACTGATGAATCTGATTTAGAAAAATAGTGGGCAGGTAGTAAATCCTTGCCCTATGTTCCTCAAGCTTTACGACTAAATCCATGCATTCTTCTCACCCCATTCACGCTACTTACCTTGTAGCGTCTGCTTTTACCATTTACCTTGAAGTCCCTCTGTTTGTCCTCTCTGTTTTACTCCTCTATATCCATCCCTGACCTCTGCACTGCTCTGTGGCCGCCGATGCGATGCGATGCTCTATAGCTCTCTCCTGATGTACGTCGTCTTCGGGAACGTTGTGCCAAGACCAAGAGGGAGTTAACTTCAAAACTGGGGGGAAAGTATCAGGTATAAAATCACACAAAGCTGGTAAGGTGATGTGCTGTGTTACAAGTTCATATGTAGAGTAAAATCATTCACTTTTCTGTGTAAAAACGACACCTGAACTTTTTACATCTTTAATTTGAAACATTTTCAGGAAAAATAGGAAAAAAAAAGTTCTAATAACTTGATTGCCTAAAGGTGCACACCCCTAAACTAATACCTTGAAGCACCTCTGGATTTTTATTTTTTATACTACTCGGCCTTTCTGGGTAAGAGTTTGCCAAAATTTACCCACGCTGCCTTGCAAAAACTTTCTAGAGCTATCAAATTATAAGGTCATCTTCTACGCACAGCTCGCTTCAGGTCACTCCACAGAGTTTTAGTTGCAGTCAAGTTTAGGCTTTGGCTCGGTTATTGAGCTTCTTGTATACATTTTGTATGTATAGAATATTTCATTTAGATTTTATTTATATTTATTTCTCTTTTTAATCTGAAGCAGTCTCTGGCAAAAAGAATTTCCTTTGGGATTACTAACGTTTTATCTTATCTTATCTTATCTTATCTTATCTTATCTTATCTTATCTTATCTTATCTTTTTTAAAAGTAAGGTTACAGGGTGAAGAGGTGAAGAAGGTAGAGGAGTTTAAGTACTTGGGGTCAACAGTCCAGAGTAATGGAGAGTGTGGGAAAGAGGTAAAGAAGCGAGTGCAGGCAGGTTGGAATGGGTGGAGAAAGGTGTCGGGAGTTCTGTGTGATGGGAAAATATCAGCGAGAATCAAGGGGAAGGTGTACAGGACAGTGGTGAGAGCCCGGCCATGCTGTATGGTTTAGAGACAGTGTCACTGAGGAAGAGACAGGAGTCAGAGCTAGAGGTAGCAGAGCTGAAGATGTTGAGGTTCTCTTTGGGAGTGACAAGATTGGACAGGATTAGGAACGAGTACATCAGAGGGACAGCTCATGTTGGACGTTTGGGGAACAAAGTTAGGGAGGCCAGATTAAGATGGTTTGGACATGTTCAGAGGAGGGACAGTGAGTATATTGGTAGGAGAATGTTGGACATGGAGCTGCCAGGCAGGAGGCAAAGAGGAAGGCCAAAGAGGAGGTATATGGATGGAATTAATGAGGATATGAAGCTAGTGGGTGCAAGTGTTGAGGATGCAGAAGATAGGGATAGGTGGAGAGAGATGATTCGCTGTGGCGACCCCTGAAGGGAAAAGCCGAAAGAAGAAGAAGAAGATCTTATCTTATCTTATCTTATCTTATCTTATCTTATCTTATCTTTTGCTCCAACAGTTCCTTTGTTAATTTAGATGTATGATGTTTTTTGGTCATTGTCATGCTTAAAGGTGAAATTCCTTTTAAACTTCAGCTCATTAGCAGACATCTCTTAATATTAATTGTAACTATTCATGATTTCTTTCAAAAAACAGACCTAAAGCATGATGCTACCACCACCATGTTGCACCCGGGGTATGCTGCTTTTTTTTTTTCCCCCCACCAAAAATACCTGCCTCATCAGACCTTAACACATTTTGCAACATGGTTTAGGATGATTTAGTTGATCTTGGATTTTTTTTTTCAGTTTTTATTTATTTATTTTTTTATGCGAAAGGGCTTTTGTCTAGCCTTGTTCTATGCCGTAGTCCAGAGACATTTGAAGAATAAGAGGTATTGTTATCACATGCAGAGAGCAAGCAATACTGCAAGTCAGATATTCCTGCTGATCCTTTCATGTTGCCATAGGTGTCTTCGCAGCCTCCCTAGTAAGTTTTTGTCTTGTCCTTTTATAGTTTTTAAAGGGATGTCCTGTTCTTGGTGATGTCAGTGGGGTGTTCTGTTTTCTCTCTCTGTTGATGATGGCCTTTAAGGGGGTTTCATGGTACATGTAATGTTTTGGGAAGTCTTTTATACCCCTTTCCTAATCTATAACTTTTAACAAGTGAGATATCATGCATGCTTTGTGAGCTCTTAGCAGACCAGTCGTATGAAACCAAGAAGATGTGAATAAAATCCTACATTGATGATAGCTGTATGATAATTTGAAGTTTGTTAGATAAGTTGAACTCTGAAGACAGCCACATTATGTATTATAAAATGCTGTGCAAACTTATGCAACCGGGTTATTGTAACTACACATACATATACACTCTATAGTTAGATTGTTACAGAAGATAGTTTATAAGTTGTGTATTTCCAGACCAAAACTTTTTTTCTGCATCATTTTGGCCATGCCTTCATATATAAAAAATTTATTTTATTTTATTTTATTTTATTTTATTTTATTTTATTTTATTTTATTTTATTTTATTTTATTTATTAATTGCATCTGCAAATAATATATAATTAGTGGCATAAAGCTAACCCAAAATTGTTAATTTTCTTATGGTAAGACTTTTTGTTAAAAATCGATTTAACTTCTCTGTAAATTCAGTACAATACTATATAAAGAGATACATATTTTGCAGCCAAGACTTTTTAAACAAATAATGTCTTTAATGTCCACATGTAAATGAATAATTCAAGTGTCATTCCCTTACATCCTTTTTTTGTCTGAAAAAGTGAAGGCTCATAATGCATCTGCCTAAATTCTATAAAAATACTATATAATTATTTGCATACAGCCAAGCCAAGTCTTTGGTTGTGCATCTTTTTGGGCATATCTTGCCTTTTCTTTGAAATTCATATGTAAATCAGTCAGCCGTTTAACTATGCCAAGCATCTACACACATTATTCTCAAAAAGAGAAAAAACAATATGCGTCTGCATTAATTCTGTATAAACACTCTACCCATAGATCTGTACTTCTGTAAAAGTTAGACTTTTATTGTGCATCTCTAGAAATGCATCGTCTTTAAAATTCATATCTAAATCAGGGATGCCATTCACTTCTGCCATTATTTTGTCTGAAAAACAGAAGGGCTCGTATGTAGCTTCATAAATTCTGTATAAATCCTATAGAAATAGTTGCATATTTCCAATCCAAGGCCTTTATGGATATTTTTTGGCCATGCATTAGCTTTAAAATTCATGTGTAAATTAATAATTCAGCTCTCATTCACACATTTTTTTTCTTTTTCTGAAAAGTATATGCATCTGCTGCCCTGCGATGGGTTGGCACTCCGTCCAGGGTGTATCCTGCCTTGATGCCCAATGACGCCTGAGATAGGCACAGGCTCCCCGTGACCCGAGAGTAGATCGGATAAGCGGTAGACAATGAATGAATGAATGAATATGCATCTGCGTCAATTCTGAACAAGTGCTATGTTAATATTTGCATAAGGCCAAGCCAAGACTTTCTTTGTGCATGTTTTTGGCATGCCTTGTTTTTTGAATTTCACATGTAAATCGATAATTAAACTAAGTCAAGCATGCATGCCTATTCTTTTCTCAAAACGACAAGGAAACTTATGCATCTATATAAATTCTGTGCGCATAATAATTATTCGCCAAGCCAAACTAAGACTTTTATTGAGCATCCTTTTGTGTGAGTCTTTTTTCAAACTTGTGATTAGTGCCATGTCGTTCCTGTCCTGTCCTACATTGTGTATTGCATTATGTAGTTTATGGGACTTTATAATTGTCCTGTTTTTTCCTTCTTTTTACTGAAAAGATTTTTAGATTCACTTAATAATTACAAAATTACAGACCTGACTCAGTGGGATGGACTGACTCACTAACTAATGAGAAAAATGAATACTTTCTCCTGCTCTGCTCCTGCTCAGTCTCTCGTTGCTGTCTGTCTCTCTGTTAAGATCAGTTTATAGTCCATCATTATATATGTACACCACTGCGCTGACAAATGTTGTTGTCATCATTCTGGACGGCATAATCTGGATGGCTAATACACTAAAAGAGACAAACAACTGCTGAAACTTTTACGGTTCTTTCAGACATTACCACAAATCAAATGTTTTTTGGTGCACTGTTTCTTTTATGTCGCTATAATCATTGAATGATGGGCTCGAGTGCTACTTCTGCTCATTTGGCTCTTTCTCAGCTCTGCTCTTGCAACAATAATGTACTGTACTGTAATTACGTCTGTCCACTTAGAGCTCATTAACTATATTTCTCATTGAATGTACTGTTATTTTACTTTGAATCACTTTTACAAACTTATGGAAGTCTTCATCAGGGATTGTGGGTGCTCTGGATGCTAAATGGTGGATGGAAGATGTATGATATGGAAGTATAGTATGATATTATGATATCCTGCCATGTTTTTCTGGTTTTCTTTCTCAACTACAGATGCACCAGCTCATGAGAGCAGCACGCAGTGGGACTAAAGATGGCCTGGAGAAGACCAAGATGGCAGTCATGAGGAAAGTTTCCTTTCTCCAGAAGAAGGACCACTCAGGTAAAACATTATTACTTCTTTCATTTCAAATGCGATCTTCACGATCCAGGCATTTTGACCAACCATTCATCCAGCCTAGACGACTCGCCGTCTGTACGCAAATCGTCTCTGGTGGGATTAGAGATGGAATTTTTTTTCTCTTTTCATCTTCTACAATTTCATCAGAACGAATATGAGTGAAATTCAACCAGCAGAAATCTGTTTGGATCGCCTGTAGTATATTTTAAGGGGTGTGCTGTGCTTGGGATAATGGATTTCCATGCCATGGTAAATCATGTACGTCACACCGCTAGTGGGTATACATTTACAAAGGTGTTAGCTCTGACTAGACCGCCGAGATTTTGTGTGCTGCAATTGGTTAACAAGAAACGAAAAAAAGTTGTATGCTTAAACATATAATAATTGTTTCAAACTTGTATCAGTAATAAAGGATTGAAAATTCTGGGGAGGGGATTTGATATTTGTTTCTGCAATGGGCAGAGCTGATAGGAGGACTTCAGTTTTGCAAGTAACTGGTAAAAAGGGGAATTTTGCACAATAATAATAATAGTGCCTGTAGAAAGTTGCGAAGAAATGATTATCTGATAATAATGAAGGCTGGGAGAGATGTTCATAAAGCAGGCCATGCAGCATAGCTGGTCTCTTGAGCTTGAGTTATTGTGTGTGTGGCTTCTGTCGCATTCTTGGGTCTATGGGACAGTGGTAGCTCAAGTGGTTAAGGCTCTGGGTCATTGACCAGAAAATCGTGGTTCAAGACCCAGCACCGCCAGGCTGCCACCATTGGGACCTTGAGCAAGGCCCCCAACCCACCTTCCCACTACTCAAGGTGTGCTGCATCATGGGTGACCCTGCGCTCTGACCCCAACCATCCAAGGATGGGATATGCAAAGAAAGAATTTCACTGTCCAGTAATGTATATGTCACAAATAAAGACAACTTAACTTCTACATCATAAGACTGTACCCGAAGGTGATTACCTGTGCTAAATGGCTCCTAAGTGTGAATTTATCTTAATGGTGCCTTGCAATAGACTGCCATCCACATACAGGATGTCATACAGGATGTTATTCCCACCTTATTGATCAAATTTAACCCTAACCAGTGATATCTTCACGGTCCTCTAGTAAAATCTTGACCAACCAATCATCCAGCCCAGACGACTCACCGTCTCTACACAAACCATCTCTGTTGGGATTAGAGATGTTTTTTTTCTTTTCTTTTTATCTTCTACAATTTCATCAGAAAGAATTTGAGAATATGAAATTTAACCAGCAGAAATCTGTTTGGATTGCCTGTTGGATATTTCAAGGGGTGTGCTGTCCTTTATTAAATTTATCCCTGACCAGGATGACGATCTTACCGAAGATGAATGAATTAAAAATGCAGAAGGCTAGATTGAAGTCAGACATCATGATCCACCTCGATCCTCATTCTCAATTCAGTTGTTGATCTGTTGTGGCTCTAATGTAACATTAAACGTGTTGATTCTGCCTGACGCTATTACTATTCCAGTCCTTAACCGCAACGCTTACCAAATCCTGTTCGAGGAGCCCGAAAATATTTTGTGTCTGTCTAAGTGAGAAATCTTTTTATTTTTTTCAGTCTTCTTTGTAATTCTTTGTGAAATGAAAGTGCGTTTGGATGTGGCTTAGAACAGCTCACTGGTGTTTTGCTTCAGATTTGCAGTGCTGTTTAAGATTGCTTTTTTTTTTCTTCCAAAATCACTCCAAGCAGAACAGAATGACTTTCAGAGCAGAAATCAGAGTCTAGACCAATAATGAGCTAATCGAAGTTAACACTGGCAAGGAAACACATCCTGAGAACATTAGGAAGTAACCTTGAAAGGAACCGAGACTGAAAAAATAGAATAACCGATTCGTCTCTGATTCGGTGAGAGCAAAAATAAAATAAAACAAACAAATCAAAAATATATTCGACGACGGACTTAAAACCGACGTGGCATGATGTAAAGGATTTTTTAAAAATGATCCCATTAAATATACACCTCCCTGAAATAGTTGTGCATACATCAGGTCATGTCAGGTAATTCTCTCTGTAACAACTGCCCTCTTATGTGTCACTACAGATGAAGCTGAAGATGATGCCGGCTATCTGGATGTGATGGTTTCTGAAGCAAAGCATCCTCCTGCACAACTGGGCCCAATGCCAAATGGACTCAGCAGTCACCAGGTCTGTGTGTGTGTGTGTGTGTGTGTGTGTGTGTGTGTGTGTGTGTGTGTGTGTGTGAGAAGTAATTCAAAGAGAAAGAATCATTTAAAAAGTGCTTAAAGTTACTGTCTTCACAATCCTATTAGTGCAATAGGACTCGCTCTCAAGACGTTTTCTGTATTGACTTGGAATTGTCTCAGACTTGCTGGCATTTTTCCTGAGACTTGGTCATTGGTCTCGCTAAATACGGTCACAGACTCGATGTCTTTTCTGTTTGCATGTACAAAGTTTGACAAGAAGTAATTAAAGCAGCCTGATTGTTGGCGTGACAACTCGTTGAGATAACTAGCATGATTAGATCAAGTTACTTGACAATCATCTCACAACAAACTCTCCAAAATTGTTGTAAAATAATTAAATGGATATTTATTTTCAAACAGATTTGAAGTATTAACACTGTTTTTGTGACTAGAGCCACATTGGACTTGATAAAATATCAAGTTTTTTTTTGCGTGTGCCTAATTAGACTTCTGGCAACCCAATTATATGCCACGGATTCTGCATAAATCATGCAGGAGTCTCTACAGTTCTCAAGAGAATTTGTAAATTTGGTCTGGAATATCTGAAAGTGTAATAACTGCTTGGCCTTAAGACTTCCAGTGGCACTGGTTTTATTTGACTACAGCCCTGAATCCTAACCATAATGCATTATAAACCATAATGCTAACAACTGTATGAGAGATTAATAGTAAAGAAATAGAAATAGAAATTTTTCGCTCATTATTATTTAAGTATATTCTTAAGGAGTTGTACTTGGCAGTTTCTGAGAGTTAAACAGGATTAACGCAATTAAATAGAATTAAAAAAAGGCAGAACTTAACACTTTTTCGTGTCAGTTGAAAATGTAAAATCACTTCCGGGGGCACAGTGGCTTGGTAGCTTGGTGGTTAGCACGTTTACCTCACACCTCCAGGGTTACCTACAACCTGCATTGGCATCTCTAAATTGTCCGTAGTGTGTGATTGAGAGTGTGTGTGTGTGTGTGTGCGCCCTGTGATGGGTTGGCACTCCGTCCAGGGTGTATCCTGCCTTGATGCCCGATGACGCCTGAGATAGGCACAGGCTCCCCGTGACCCGAGAATAGATCGCTTAAGCGGTAGACAATGAATGAATGAATGAATGAATGAATAAAATCACTTCCAGTTTTAAGTTCTTTCTTTTTTTTCCAGATTGTTCGGCGTCACATTCTGAGCTCCATTGTGCAAAGTGAAAGAAGTTACCTGGAGTCTCTGAAAAGAATCCTTCAAGTGAGTGGTATTCGGATGGTCCTTGTTTTTTATCATTAGACTTTAAGCAGTAATGCTAATAAGTGGATTTAAAATTAAGGATAATATTTTTATTATTTACATGTAAAAAAAAATCTAAAAGATCTAAAAAATATATATATTTAACAGTTTACAGAATTGCTTTTTTTTTTTTTTTTTTTTTTAATTATTAGATTTTAAGCAGTAATGCCAATAAGTGGGTTTATAAGTAGGGATAATATTTGTATTATTTATATCTAATATATCTATTAATGAATTAATTATTATGTATTTTATTATTATGTTTTATAGCAAAATTATATATTGGTTCGAATCTAGCCATTGGCAAATGTAAAAAAAGGAATTAAATGGTTGTGGACGTACTGTTACAGGAAAACAGTACCATCAACCCGATCAGTAACTTTGCATTCTTCATGACCCCATCATCACTGATTATTTTTCTGTAACATTATGCTTTATTCCTTCAGTATTTCACTGCTTTATGTTGTTTCTTCTATTGCATGGATTTTAAAAGGTTCTCTAAGTTCTCTCATTCACGGAACGACTATATAAACCTCTTGGACCGTACCTGGAATATAATGCCTGGAATATCTACAAAAGATTTAGAAGTCTAAGCTTGAAATGAAGCCTGAGTTTTAATGTGTTTTGTAATCAGATTCATACCGAGTTATGCATCCTTTTAAATGAAACCCAATCTGCCGTCTCAGACTCCAGTTACATGTATCTACGATCTCAGCAGGTGCAGGCAAAAGCATTTATTATCATTTCCCTTCCCAGGCAGAGGCACCGGTCTAAATTGAATCGCGGATCAATGACAAATGGGTCGTATATGAAATCTAGTCCATCTGGATCTACACAGTTTCCCACCTTTGTTGTAGAATGAAAGCTCTGTCTATAGTCTTTTGCTTTTCGAGTTCTCATTAGAATGTCTCACATCATCGGGATAATGTACTCAACAAGTGCGTTTGGCGATAAAGCTACATCGACTAGACGGCCCAATAATCGGTGAGGGTGTAACCAAAAAAAAAAAAAAGAGAGAGAGAGTGAAAAATTGAGTTCTGGAGTTGCTGCTGTAGGCCTTGTTAGAGAAGCAGAGTCCCTTTGGCTCATCCTCAGCCTTAATTTGTCCTTGTCGATAATTCATTAGCAGTAGAGAACGTGGGGAAGAAAAGAAAGTAGTCATGAAAAATCTATTGTTTCCACAGTCTAACTACAAAGTATCTAAGCCTTTAATGACTAGACCTCAGTGTTTATTCATGACCACATTTCTGTTCTTCTGTCTGTGTGTGTGTGTAAGAGTGTGTGTGTACCAAGTCCCACCAAAGCTGTAACTAGAAAACAGTCTAATGTTTCCTATTGATTTTGATCAGAGTGCTAATTATGCAGGTTACATTGAGTACAGCATGACTAAGACATAAAAATACAAGCTTGCCTAACTTTCATGAATGCATTCTTAAATAAAAGAACGTTAATAGTGCTATGAAAATTAATTAAAGGATCACAGAACTTATCAGAGCTTTGATGAGGGCTATTTGATTCCTCCTCGAATCAAATTTCAGTCATTTTCAAAAGAACGATTTCATGCTGTATTTTTAATTAATCACTTATAAATGCAATTAAATCCCCCTTTTAATTCAAACGCATCCCACTTTCTTATCCCTACTTTCTTTATGTTAAAAAGGAGACAATGGTAATATCACATCTTAAAGTGACAGCTAATTGAAAAAAAAAAAAAAAATTCCCATAATTTCACAGGAGTACCAGAGGCCATTGATGGAGGCTGAACCTCGCATCCTGAGCCCGAGGAAGATCAGACCCATTTTCTTCCGTGTGAGGGAGATCACTCAGTGCCACTGCATGTTCCAGATTGCTTTGGCTTCCCGTGTGGCAGAGTGGGATGCTAGCGAGAAGATTGGAGACCTCTTCGTTGCTTCGGTGAGAAACACACAATGTTTTTTTTGTTTTTTCCCCCACACAGAGTGGTTATGTGTAGGTGGTGCTTTAACAATGGACTTAGCTAAGACTTCTGAGATATAACTTTTTATTTTAGATATTTTGATATCTACCTTTTTCATATCTACTCATGTTATGATACTTTTATTGTTAGCAAATAAAGCTGGAGGACTAAGTCCGTTTGGTGTAAATTTAGGAATTATTATAGTATTATAAATATATTATTATAAAATTAGAATTATCTACTGTGTGTGTATATATATAAATTATTATATATATATATATATATATATATATATATATATATATATATATATATATATATATATATATATATATATATATATATATATATATATATATATATATGTATGTATATATAATATGTATATATATGTACATTATAAAAAATAATTTTTATTCAATGTTTCAATATTTCTATAAATTTGATTTGAGGGAATTTCCATTGTTAAAAGTGATATACAAATAAATGTAATTTAATTCTAATTTTAATTAAAAAGCTATCATCTAAAACTTTTACATAATATCTCGTTACTATTGTGGTAGCATATAGTTGGGAAAATTGATGGATTTTTCTCTCTTCTGTTTTTTTTTGTTGTAACATATGTATTTATAATTTCATAAATATATATAAATTCATATTTTTACATTCTTTTTAAAAGTGACTGATCTGCCCACATTCATTCATTTGTTTGTGATTAGTAACTGCTGTATCGTGGTAAGGGTCATGATGGCTCTGAGTAACACCTGACCAGTTCATCCTAGGCCCCGATATGCACACAATCACATATAGCTCTTTAAAGTTGCTTTGCGACATTGTCTGTTGTTAAAAGCGCTAGCGGTATGGACAATCGGAGGAATTCAGTTCAGTTCAATTTATTTGTGTAGCGCTTTTAACAATGGACCTTGTCTCAAAGCAGCTTTACAGAAGTATAGAAACATAGAATAAATGATCAAATTTAATGTCAAGTTACTATTTATCCCTAACATTTATCCCTAATGAGCAAGCCTGAGGTGACGGTGGTGAGGAAACACTCCCTGAGATGATATGAGAAATAAAACCATGAGAGGAACCAGGCTCAAAAGGAAACCTCATCATCATTTGGGTGACACTGGATCATTTGGGTGACACAGTAAATAATGTAAATGTTGATAATGTCCTTTCTACAACAGTTTATATTCATGAGGAATTGTGCAACCAAGAGCTCCTGAGGAACTAATAGGTCAGTGTAGTTTCTGAGTTCATTGTAGACTTCGCAGTAATTCTTTCCTGCTGAAAGCTGACTGATGCAATGGCAGTTCATAGACAGCATGATAGTCTCCGAGTGATTCTATCCACAGCAGTACCCTAGGTCACGGGCTATCAATGCAGATCTATCCCCAGCAGCAGTGAGCACCATCAAGCCACGAGACTCCAACCGGGGTAGAGCATTTGGATTGATCAGGCAGGTCCAGAAAGAAGAAGTGGTAATACTGGAAACTCAGAGGAAGCCAGAGAACCCAGAAGAAACCCACATGAATACAGAGAGAACCTGTAAAACTCTGCACATACAGTAATGAACTCACACAAAAGGTTCAAAGCAGACTTCTTCATTCCAAGTTCACCTAAAATTTAGGCCACTCATGTAGAATGAATTCAAAGAAACGCTGGTGAACAACCGTTTAGAATCGAAATTGGTGGAAATTTAACATCTAGGTTAGAGGTCATATTAAATATCACAGAGAAGTCTGACTGAAGTGACAAAGTTATTGTAGAGTCAATCAGCTCTACAATTTGAAGGAAAAAAAGACTTGCCGTAGTTCAGCAGCTCTAATTTCCTGAACATGAACCTTTCTGGGTTCCGTAGGAGATACTCTGTTACAGCCAAGCACATCCATTTACGCAAATGAATACTCTCGCTTTCCTATAAAATATTCATCTTTTTTCATTTTTTTTTTATAGCAAAACTAGCTGGAGAAAAGAAAGAAATGAAAGAAAAGCCTTAACCGAAAGCAAAGCATTAGCAAGCAGGTTATATCGCTATATCATGCTGACCCGCTTCAAATGATGAAGCAATTACGCCGAGCAAAGATGGTGTTCTTTATCACGGGGTGATGAGAGATGCGTTAGCATCACGACACTGCGGGAAGGCTAATGGCCTAATGAATGAGTGTACAGCTATGACCCTCCATGCAGAGAGCATCTTCAGGGCCTGCTCATTATTCACCAGTTAAAAGAGCCTACTTGGCCTTATTGATGTTGTTGGGATTTACACACAAGCCCCTAAGCATGAAGAGCTAATGGAGATTTTTCTTTTCTTTTTTTTCCCCCCAAAATAATATTATGTAACAAGATCTTACTGATACAATGCACAAATTTGCTAAAAAAACAAACATTGACCCTATACATTGATTGCTGTCTATTCCGATGTATACCTGGATGTTAATTTTACATTCACTGCCACTTATCTGAACCACAGTCAAAAGCCGAATGAACGGATGGACGCTTTTTAAAAAATATTTATTTATTTTGCTAGCGCTCAATATGACTAGCTGTAATGGATTGTGAAGGGTGTTTGGATTGCAGAGGTGGCAAACAGATCAGCTCTATAAGTACCACAGGAAAATTACTATTCATTTCCCTCTCGCTCAGCCCTGCAATCACGCCAGGCTCTGAGAAAAACGCCAAGATTCCTGCGGTTTTCATTTGCGGAGTCAAAAAGACTTGGTCGTTGTGGCTAAATTAATCTGCGTAGTTTAGCCAGTGTGAATTGTACAGCCAGGTAGATTTGATTAAATCAGAGATTTGATTATTATACACTCCTTTCCCTGTGATTCTCGCTTAGTGATTTTTATTCTTCATATCCTCAGTTCTCCAAGTCCATGGTGCTGGATGTTTACAGCGATTACGTCAATAATTTCACCAACGCCATGGCCCTCATCAAGAAAGCTTGCTTATCCAAACCTGCCTTCCTGGAGTTCCTGAAGGTGAGTTGATCTGCAGCGTGAGGGTGGAAATTAGGAAAGCCTTTTACATCTACGGCATTTTACAGTTTTTATCAACATATTTTTTTATTGATTCATCCAATTTGTGTCCAATCGTATGCTTTCTAGAGCAGGTTTATCTCCCTCCAGGTGCAGTACAGTAGCAGGAAGCTAGCATCAAACATAAAATATTCCGTAATCCTGGATGTGCAGCTTCATGTATGTTATTCTCCACCCCAACATCCCTGTGTGTTGAAAATTTAAAAGATCGAATTTTTTCCTCTACCTCATGGTAGCTTAATTCTTTATTGGAAGCAGGGAAGAGGTAAAAAAAACCCAAAATTATAAAACCCTGCTGTGAGCCAGTAACAGCAACAATCATGCAGTGGCTGGAAGTCTCACACTGTCTCAATGGGTCAAATTTGCAGTGAAATATAAAATCCTACACTTTCGAAATGCACCCTCCGAAATGCAACTTCCTGTTTCAGAAGGAAATGCGTCCAAATACAGAATCAAATCATGGTTAATAATCTGTAATATCTATCTATAATAAACTCATGCTTGGTACATGCTTGCAGAATTTCCTGATGATCATGAGAAGAAGAAATTCTCTTTTTTTTTTTATGTTTAATAATATTGTGATATTGATTGAAAATACAATCTTGTTACTCATATTAGAGATTAAGAGTAACTTATTTTTTCATTTGTTTAATAATTTGTTTAATATTTTGGGTAAAATTTGAGAAATAAATGAATTTTCCTGAATGCCTCCATGAGAAAGACTAAAACTATATATATATATATATATATATATATATATATATATATATATATATATATTTAAAAAAAATTGTTTATTTGCTAATTCTATGCTAAAAAAATCAACATTGTTACTCATTTAATAGCAAAACACAGCTAATCAACAAAGAATGTTTGTATAAAATGGTATATTATTGTATGAGATTTTTAAAGTGTTAAAATATATGACGAATAAATGATCTAGTTACATGTGATATTTACTCACTAACTAATTAGAAAACTGGTTGATTAATGGATTGTTTTATTGTTATTATTATTTAACATGTATATATATTTAAAACACAATTCTTTTTGCAAAGTTTTGCATTTCCAATGTGACTGTATTTAACAACAAATTCCAATTTCTCTACAATTATTTAATACACAAGGACAGAAAGTTGATCTTCAATAATATTTTGGTCCAACATTTCTGGATACACAGTGGGATTAGTCCAAATTCCCAAAAGAAAGGCACTAAAACAACATTGACAACAGCGATTTAATCAGTTATATAAGCTAGGAGTAGTTTACACTAATGTGTGCTAAATTCCCACTCTGAAGTGAGCTACAGATTTCACTAGGTAGACAAAGTATTTAATCTAACACTGATAACCAGTGCTGCCGTTCCAGTCACGATCTACACACATGCGGCACCAAACAAAGAAACATCATGCTGATTAGCACCGGCGATAAAAACCAGAGCAGAGCAAACATCCTCCATCTGCACCAGAATTAGGCATTGATTTAAAGGGGAAGGCAGATGGATTTTAGACAGACAGGAAGAAGCAACTCGGACAGCAGCTCTATCAAACAGGAGAGCAAAGAATTTTGGTGGTGAGGGAAAAAAAGACGCCAATGGATCAATCATCGTGGCAGAAGTCTGTGAAATAGCAACCGGTCATTTTAATATTCAGGACCTGTTTTCAAAACACACATAGGTAGAGTCAAATATAATGTTTATCATTTTAGGTATCATGTTTTTGAGATTTTTGCAGGGTAGGATTAGATTTACAATTCTCTCTATTGATTTTTTTAGCACCTTTCTAAAGACGTTATTCCAAAATAAAAAATATAAATCATTATAAATTTTTCAGAAAGAATTTTTTCTTATTTAAACCACCACAGAAACTAAACCACTAAAAAATAAAGTGTAAAAAAAATTGTAAAAGAAAAAGCTAAATTTAAATAATATTTTAGGGTATGTGTACATATAAAAATGAATTTTCATATTGATTTATTATTAATTAATTTATTTATTAATTTCATAAATTCGAAATAAAATTCATTACAAAAAAGTTTTATATATAAAAACATAGTTAAAGTTAAAAATTATACATGACAAAAGTACACAGCAGAAATGTAGTCATTGTAGAAATGTAGTAAATGTAAACTTTTATTATTATTATATTTATTATTATTTATCATAAATTAATTATAATATTTTTTTAATAAAAAACTTAACTTCTGAAAAAATAAATAAATAAAATTATAATAAAAATTAAAAGTATACATGAGAAATATAAACAGGAGAAATGTAGTCATTGTAGACTTTTATTATTATAATTATTATTATTATTAATATTTATTTATTTATTTTCTGAAAAACTTTACAAAATGAAAAAGTATATATGAAAAATATAAACAGTAGAAATGCAGTCATTGTAGACTTTTATTATTATTATTATTATTATTATTATTATTATTATTATTATTATACATCATTATTAATTTTTCTGAAAAACTTTCACTTAAAAAAAAAGTACTTGCCAGTTGCTATTATTCTTGAAATAATATTCATTCATTCATTGCCTTCCGCTTATCTGGAGCTGGGTTGCGGGGGCAGCAGTCTAAGCAGGGATGCCCAGACTTTCCTCTCCCCAGACACTTCCTCCAGCTCTTCCGGAGGGACCCCGAGGTGTTCCCAGGTCAGCCGAGAGACATAGTCTCTCCAGCGTGTCCTGGGTCTTCCCCGGGGTCTCTTCCCAGTGGGGCATGCCCGGAACACCTCCCCAGGGAGACGTCTCGGAGGCATCCGAAACAGATGCCCGAGCCACCTCAACTGTCCCCTTTCGATGTGAGGAAGCTCATTTCGGCCGCTTGTAGTCGGGATCTTATCCTTTCGGTCATGACCCAGAGCTCATGACCATAGGTGAGAGTAGGAATGTAGTTTGACTGGTACATCGAGAGCTTCGCCTTCCGGCTCAGCTCATTCTTCACCACAACAGACCGGTACATAGACCACATTACTGCTGCCACTGCACCAATCCGTCTGTCAATCTCACGATATATCCGCCCCTCATTCGTAAACAAGATCCCGAGATACTTAAACTCCTCCACTTGAGGAAGGAACTCCCCTCCAACCTGGAGGGTGAAGCCACCTTTTTCCGGTCGAGAACCATAGCCTCAGATTTGGAGGTGCTGACCCTCATCCCAGCCGCTTCACACTCAGCTGCAAAATGCCCCAGTGCATGCTGTAAGTCCAGGCTTGAAGGAGCCAACAGGACAACATCATCTGCAAAAATCAGCGATGAAATCCTGTGGTCCCCAAACTGGACTCCCTCCAGCCCCTGGCTGCGCCTAGAAATTCTGTCCATAAAAACAATGAACAGAACCGGTGACAAAGGTTCAGCCCTGTCGGAGTCCAACATGCACTGGGAACAGATCTGACTTACAGCTGGCAATGCGAACCAAGCTCCTGCTCCGGTTATATAGAGACTGAACAGCCCTTAACAGAGGGCCACGGACCCCGTACTCCCAGAGCACCTCCCACAGAATGCCATGAGGGACACGGTCGAATGCCTTCTTCAAGGCCACAAAACACATGTGGACTGGTTG
This sequence comes from Hemibagrus guttatus, assembly GCA_033459395.1. Lineage (NCBI taxonomy): Eukaryota > Metazoa > Chordata > Actinopteri > Siluriformes > Bagridae > Hemibagrus > Hemibagrus guttatus. The sequence continues at coordinate 3,981,315 of JAUCMX010000023.1, forward strand.
GGCAAACTCCCACGAACCCTTGAGCACCCTGTGGAGGGTATAGAGCTGGTCCAGTGTTCCACGACCAGGACGAAAACCGGCATTGCTCCGCCTGTATCCGAGGTTCAACTAACGGTCGGACTCTCTTCTCCAGTACTCTGGAATAGACTTTCCCTGGGAGGCTAAGGAGTGTGATCCCCCTATATTTGGAACACACCCTCTGGTCCCCCTTCTTAAAAAGAGGGACCACCACCCCGGTCACCCAGTCCAGAGGCACTGTCCCTGACCACCACGCTATGTTGCAGAGACGTGTCAGGCAAGACAGCCCCACAACATCCAGAGACTTAAGGTACTCAGGGCGAATCTCATCCACCCCAGTGCCTTGCTACCCAAGGAGCTGCTGAACTACCTCAGTGACCTCAGCTTGGCTGATGAATGAAAATACCTTGGTCCTCGGAGTCCTCCACCTCTGGTTCCTCTACGGAAGGCGTGTCAATGGGATTGAGGAGATCCTCAAAGTATTCCTTCCACCGTCCGACAATATCCCCAGTCGATGCCAGCAACTCTCCACCTCCACTGTAAACAGTGTTGGCAGAGAGCTGCTTACCCCTTCTGAGGTGCAAAATGGTCTGCCAGAATTTCCAGGAGGCCGTCCGATAGTCCTTCTCCATGGCCTCACTGAACTCCTCCCAGACCCGAGTTTTTGCTTCCAAGACCACCCGGGCTGCAGTTCGCTTGGCCTGCCGGTATGCCTCAGCTGCCTCCGGAGTCCCCCAAGCCAACCAGGCTCGATAGGACTCCTTCAGCTTGACGGCATCCCTTACTTCCAGTGTCCACCACTGTGTTCGGGGATTGCTTCCGCGACCGGCACCAGAGACCTTACGGCCACAGCTCCGGATGGCTGCGTCAACAGTGGAGGAGGAGAACACGGTCCATGTCCCCAACCTCCCTCGGGATCTGGTTGAAACTCTCCCGGAGGTGGGAGTTGAAGACCCCCTAACAGAGGGATCAGCAAGAAGTTCCCAACAGACCCTCACAATACATTTGGGTCTGCCAAGTCTGTTCGGCATCCTCATCCGTAAGCGGATCCAACTCACCACCAGGTGGTGATCGGTTGACAGCTCCGCCTCTCTCTTCACCCGAGTGTCCAAGACATGTGGCCGAAGGTCAGATGACATGACCACAAGGTCGATCAATGATCTCCGGCCTAGGGTGTCCTGGTACCACGTGTACTGATGGGCACCCTTATGCTTGAACATGGTGTTCGTTATGGACATATTTCACCATGGGGCACCCTTGAATAGAAGAGGGTCCAACCTCTCTCAAAGAGTTGGGTTCCTGTCTCTAGCTGATACCGCTCAACCTCCCTCACCAGCTCAGTCTCCTTCCCCCCCAGTGAGGTGACATTCCATGTTCCAAAAGCCAGATTCTTCGTCCAGGGTTTGGGTCGTTGGGGCCCCCACCCATGACTGCTACCCAAAACACACTGCACTGGACCCTTATGCTCCTTCCTGCGGGTGGTGGGCCTACGTCTTTCCTTCGGGCTGTGCCTGGCCAAGTCCCGCAGGCAAAGACTTGGCCACCAGGCACTCACCTGCGTGCCCCAACCCCAGGCCTGGCTCCAGGCTGGTGCCCCAGTGACACCAGTCCGGGCGACGTAACGTTCCTTGATTTTTTTTTCATAAAGTTTTTGACGTCTTGAAATAATAATATAGGATATGTGTATATATAATAAATACCAAATGAATGAATGAATGAATGAATGAAGTAAAGAAATATATTTTTATATATTTATAGATAACAATTTTATGGTATATACACAACTTATACAGCTGTATTTATGTTTATACGTCTGTCCCAAGTCCACAAAGCAGAAATGACAAATGCACCAAGTAGAAATGTAGTCACATCTCCAGCACCTTTGTGGTTTTGAAACCACCATCTTATTAAAAATGATTCAGAACTCAAGACACAAAGTGGACTGCAGTGAGTGCAAGATCGCTCTATCTCACATTCACGGAAGCAAAAAAAATCGCAAAAAGCAAACTTTAACGTTCTCTTATCCTGCTGAACTGCCACAATCTCTCCGGTCCTTGTGGAGATGACTCGGCTGTTTTTGAGAAATGCGAACCTCTCATATTTCTCTCTATTTGCTTTGTCTGTTTACTTGTGCAAACTTAATAAAACACATCAAGAAAAAACTTTTCAAAGCTGGATGAGATACTAACAGATCACACCGCAAGATGTGAAACAGGGTGCTGTCGTTTACATGAGTTAAATAAATCATCCTGCATATTTGATCATGTTTCCATTGAAAAGTATAAATACATTTTTACGTTTAGCAGACACACTTATCCAAAACCACTTACAATTGAGGGTTAAGGGCCTTGCTCAGGGGCCCAGCAGTGGCAGCTTGGTGGACAACAACCTTCTGATCAGTAGTCCAACACCTTAACCACTAAGCTTCCACATCCCCACAGAGTGGACTCGATGCAGATTGAGAGAAAGTGTCATCAGTGTGTTTTACTAAGGTTGAAAAAGGCAAAGTGCAGGGATTAAATTTGTGGAAGCCATTTTGACACAATTTCAACACAAAATAGTCTTTCTTAAACAATATTCTCAAATAATAATGGTATGTAAACCTCTCTATAACTATTCTCTCTCTCTCTCTCTTTCTGTGTGTGTGTGTGTGTGTGTGTGTGTGTGTGTGTGTGTGTGTGTAGAAAAAGCAGTCGTCTAGTGTCGACCGGATCACTCTATACGGTCTGATGGTGAAGCCCATCCAGCGTTTTCCTCAGTTCATCCTCCTCTTACAGGTCAGTGGGTGTAAAATAATAGATAATAAAATAATATATTTTCACTCATCATCATCATCATCATCATTATAGGACCTGCATTAGAGAACAGTTAAGATCTGATGATTAAAATAAATAAATAAAATAAAATATGACCATTATTTAGGAATCTCTTTCAAGTAACAAATCAGAAACTAGGTCATTGTCATGTGTGTTACTAAGCAACTGATGACGAGTTATGGAAACGACATAAACACATTATTTAAGTTAGACAAATAAAAGCCTAACGCTAGAAAAAGGAGTGATTGAGTGACCTTGTTTGAAAAAGAAAGGATGTTTTCATAATCAACCTCAATAACCTTGATAAAATTTTCTGTAATAAGCTTGAAAAAAAATCAACAACCCTGTGTCTTCAAACCTTGCGCATATTAAGTGACTAACATTTTTTTTTCAATGTGAAGAAATGCTACACCATTGTGCTAGTCAATGTTAATAAGCTAGTTAATACTATTCTGCTCAAGACAGATAAAGACATCGCTCTGGTGCCAGTGGAATAACTATATAACTTAATAACTATGTGGTGTATATGTGTAGAAACAAGAGGACATTGAGGTTAAGGCACTTTTTACAGGAATTTGTATGATCCTCTTTTACTAGAGATCATTTGTTTAAGATTTTACATTTCAGTAATCGGTTTTATTGCCTAAGTAAGATATTACTGGGTTTAATTATAACACTAAGCCACAATTTACTAAACTGTGTGTGTGTGTGTGTGTGTGTGTGTAAACCCACAAAAAATCTCAAGCTGATTTTCTGTGAGATGATTACAAGCCAAATAACACGTCCGTTTTGCATATTTGCTTTCATGAAAATGCAGCTTGGGGGCGATTTGTAGCTAATAGTCTAAAATACAGGTTGGAGCTGATGCTGATTGATTCATTTAGCACCCACAGAGCGATTTAGCATGACTGAAGGGCAGGTATTAAATTTGTGGAAGCCCTGTTTCATCACCTGAAGACGAAATAAAGCTGCTGTTTTATTATATGATTGTGGTAAAGACATACACTATATTGCCAAAAGTGTATGTGTAAGTGTTTTGGGACACCCCTCCAAATCATTGAATTCAGGTGTTGTTTTTCAGTGGTTTGGCTCGGCCCCTTAGTTACAGTGAAAGGAACTCTTAATGCTTCAGCATACCAAGACATTTTGGACAATTTCATGGTCCCAACTTTGTGGGAACAGTGTGGGGATGACCCCTTCCTGTTCCAACAAGTAAGGTCCATAAAGACATGGATGAGCAAGTTTGGTGTGGAGGAACTTGACTGGCCTACACAGAGTCCTGACCTCAACCCGGTAGAACACCTTTGGGATGAATTAGAGTGGACACTGAGAGCCAGGCCTTCTCGTCCAACATCAGTACCTGACCTCACAAACGTGCTTCTAGAGGAATGGTCAAAAATTCCCATAAACACACTCCTAAACCTTGTGGAAATCCTTCTCATAAGAGTTGAAGCTGTTATAGCTGCAAAGGGTGGGCCAACTCCATATTACATTCATGTGCATGTAAAGGCAGGTGTCCCCAAAACTTTGGAAATATAGTGTGCATATTCATAGTAATTAATTATTATTTTTTTTAAATATTTGTCACACACAATCATATGCAGTACGACATGTAGTGAAATGCTTTTTATGCTGTCCTTGATATAAAAATAAATAAATAAATAATAGACAAAGTAATGTACAAAAAAAAAAATAAATAAAATAAAACCTATGGGACATAAAAGGGAAGTATGGTGGAAAATTGTGATTAAAAAATAAATATATTAAAAAATATCTGAATATTGTGATTGGATCTGAATATGGTACAGTGATGTGGTATGAATGATATATTATATTATATTATATTATATTATATTATATTATATTATATTATATTATATTATTACTATGGCATTTGAGCCATTTTTTAAATTCCAATTAATCATCTTTAAACTTGATATAAATATTAATACGTGCATTTTAGAGTCAATTATATACATTTGACACACATCACAACCCCAATAATCAGGCCATGCCCCCAAGATCCAATCTGAAAGCCACAAACTAGCTAGTGTGAATGCCGTGGTAAGTAACTTTAAGATGGTTGTAAGGTAACGATCAGAAACTCCCAGCAATCAATTCCTCGGTGTAAAATGAACCCAGGTCGGAGTCTTTCTCAGCTGCGTACTCCTCTCTCTCGGCCTCTCCATCTCTCTCTGCCTTGTTTTATCCCTGAGGAATTGGCCCATACAAACTGCATGAATCAACAATGAATAAGCAATCTCACAGTGTCCTCAGCAGAGTCACGTCTCTCTCTTTCTCGCTCTCTCTGCATATATATATATATATATATATATATATATATATATATATATATATATATATATATATATATATATATATATATATATATATATATATATATATACGCACACCACACACACCAAATGTCAGGGAGAAAAGTGGATCGACATCAGAAATATCACAGTGACCTACTCAGCGGTGAGGTCTCCGATGACGACGAAATGTCAGTGTTGCTGCGTTTTCTGTCAGCACTGGACTTGCTTTAGGCTTTTTTTTCTGTCCTTTCGGGAGCTGGGATCCGAGCCTGTGTGTGTGTGTGTGTGTGTGTGTGTGTGTGTGTGTGTGTGTGTGTGTGTTCTCGAGCCAAGGAACTTCATTTCATACCTCAGTAGGCATCGATTAGCCATGAATATTTGAAAGATAACTTTTGAAAGCGAATAAGGAAAATTCTTCCCTCCAGCATGGGTGTGTTTAATCACACATTAACTGGAACCAAACACAAAAGGCTTTGACTTTGAAAATGTCTGGAATCGGCAAAAAATGTGCTTCCGTGTGTGTGTGTGTGTGTGCGCATGTTTTTCAAACTACCATCTTGCATACACACACACACACACACACACACACACACACAATGTTCAAAAGTATGTGGACACCTGACAGTCCTGACAAATCCCCTGTGCATAAAGCAAGCTCTATATTTTAAGGACATGGCTTGCCCAGGCTTCATGTGTCCTGCAGTAAGATTGACATCCTGAATTTTGTTTTTGAAATAAACTGGAGCACCGACTATACCCCAGACCTACATCACTGTCTGATCTCATTAATGCTCTTATAGCTGAATGATCACACACCCTTACATCCACGCTCCAATATCTAGTGGAAAACCTTGCCAAAAGAGTGGAGTGCATTATAACAGCAGAGTGAGGACCGGATCCATATTAATGTCCACAGTTCTGGCTCTGACCCCAACCCTCAAAGTCGGGATAGGCAGAGAAAGAATTTCACTGTGTTGTAATGTATATGTGACAAATATAGACAAAGTCTATTCTACTCTATACTAACAAGCACACAGATTAAGCATAATACATAATATTCATCACTTTGAAGTTGGAGCATTATCTGTCTCAGGGATGATTTTTTAAAGTGAAATGTGTTGTATAGAGCTTTAGGACTGACCAAAAAATTGTATCTTGTAATCTATTTCATTTTGGTTTATTGTGTTTGTTGACCTTTAAAGCCTGATTTCTGACTTTAGACACACTTCAGAGAATTCAAAACATCGCTGCTTAATTGGAGTTGATCAGGGCTACTTCACTGTACCAGAATTTTATAATGCGCTTAGATACAGCTTACAGGTCGTCACATTTTTACACACACACACACACACACACACAAAGCTTTTGTGATGATTATCACAGATCCAGTGGCACAGCTTTTTGATAATGAGTCCCACTGGGTGCACAATATGCTGCTCTCCTCACACCAGGCACCCGAGCTGCTCCCGTAGGGTTTCCATCCATATGTTCTGCAAATGTTACACAAATTACCTAAAAGTCAGGCAAAAGGGGTTACAAATCAATGTGTGTTCAATCCATTAACCGCTATTGTGTACCTATCTTGAAAAACACTAATGTCTTACAGTAAGCCTTTAACTCATGCCATAACTCATGAATGGCTGGATGCATGCTTACTATCCATGAAATGAAATAAATGAGACGAACCAAATGACACTCATTTAATCTGTGAGGTTTATTTTTAAAGGTTGGCCTGAATAAAAAAAAGAGTTATAATAGTTCCCATTCTGTTGATTATTTTTCTATAACAGCACTTCCCAGAGAGTTTGGTTTCTTTTAAAGTATTCTAAAGCAATCTGTCAATTATTAAAGCATTTGTATGTAAGGGATTGTTTTCAGATTGTCCAGCTGTCTCTCTGTCTATCTGTCTGTCTGAGAGTCTCATTAACATCTCAAATATGAGTGCTTAAATATTTTAAGGATTTATGTAGAATTATTACTGTAATCAGCATATTGATTACATTTAAATTGATGAAAAACTGATTAGGTTTTGGGATTGATCCAAACAGAGTCAAGGTCTAAACTCAAAAGTCTGAAATATTTCTTCAAAAGCTTCCTTCCTGTTCCTACAAACCAACCATTTCATAATGATGTATAACAGCTTTTCTCCGAAACTGGTAAAATTGAACAATTTCGTCCTCGTTTCCTGTTCAATCTGATAAATTATAATGACTACAGCTAAAAAGAAAGCCATAATAAGCTCAGCGAGCTGCTGATTATCCATCTTGATGGATGAGCGCTATGATTGGAATGTAAACGGGTGCAGTCTGACCAATGAAAGGACAGTTTACTCGCATGTGACTCGGAGAAACACATTGTGGTACGATTTGAAATTTTGACGTGTGAAAGCTCACCAGTTTTGCAACAAAGCACAGGTCTGAAAACAATCAGACACGCCTCCCAGCCGAACCAATTAGAGATCACCTGATGAATAGCAACGAATATACAGCCACCCTAACCCCACCAGCCACCCTAAAACCACCAGCCACCCCAACCCCACCAGCCACCCCACACACACCTTGTTTCATGGACGGTCCACACCGTTAAACGTAACAATATGACATGGATATAATGGATAAAATGTACAGTATGTCATAAGTACTACAACTGGAATAAAACACTGACATGTTGCTGTAAAAAAATAATCAATTTCAGGATGATAAAAGTAACTCAGCATTGATCTTTTTCCTATAACAGCATGCCCTGACAGTGTTTTATTCCCTACTTAGCAGATAACACTTTATATATACAGAATATTACAAAAAATTCTGTGAATAAGTTACTTAAGTTATAAGGAGTTATCACTCCTTAGTGAATCATCTCTCTCTCTCTCTCTCTCTCTCTCTCTCTCTCTCTCTCTCAGGACATGCTGAAAAACACTCCTAAAGGACATGTGGACCGTTTGCCCCTGCAGTTGGCTCTGACCGAGTTGGAAACTCTGGCTGAGAAGTTGAATGAACAAAAGCGAGTGGCAGATCAGATCACAGAGACCCAACAGCTCGCCCGCAGCGTCAGTGACCGCTCACTTAGCAAGGTCTGTGTGTCTATCTCTCTCTCTCTCTCTTTCTCTCTCTCTCTCCCTCCTATGCCCAGTGATTCTTTACAGTGCAACTCAAAAAGATGCCAAAACCACCCGAGATTGTGGTGAGACAGGATGACATTAATAGCAACACAGCCTCAAACAAATTTAAATCGAGAGGCTTTTACACTTGACTTACGCTATAGCTGTCTATCTTGTGAATTATTATAGTAACCCTGTAATTTACATCAGTTCAGACTCAACAGCATACAATCTTCCAACGTATAGCCCAGCAGCTCATTCTGACCGGTTTTAGATACACAAGAGATTACATCAGATCATCACAAAAAATAATAAAATAGCTTTGAGAAACAAGGAGACAAATTTGAGTCTAAAGACTCCTACACTGACTTCCTCTCACACACTCAAAATCTTTGAGATATATCCTGCAACAGAAATGGTCCTGTACATCACAGACACACTGTCTGCACTTTTTGCAGAAATATAATTGTGTTTGGATTACTTGCAATAAAATAAGATTATGATGGTCGCAGAATATTTAAAAAGAATTTGGTGTAGAATCCATAACCATGGCAACCCTGTCAGTAATTGTTCTGTCTGCTGCTGGTAACAGCTTGTTTTAACTAGTTTTGGATGTATGAGAGGTAATATCAGTAGGTGAAATAATAACTCTTTGGTGATAAATAGGGCAGGGATCATACCTCCTCATGACTTCTACAACATCTAGAAAGGTGAGAAAAATCTGCAGAATATTAGTTTATATCTGCCAAAACAACACGTGTAAAATCGCCAGTCACTAGAAAATAGGTAAGTGGTATTTCAGTGGAATTTATAGAGTTGAAGAGTCGAAGGACTGATATGAGTTTGTTTCATATGGGTGGGTCATCGCTGATAAAAATACAAATATATAACACAATATCCTTGATGTAATGATAAAACTATACAATTTTAAGACTATGTATCTTTTGACGTGGTGGACAATCTTTTTTTTTTTTTTTTACTTTTTTTTTTAAAGTATTTAAAATGATTGTTTTTATTATTTATTTGTGGTAGAAAATCAATACTATCTAACCCTAGAACTTAATCTAAACTTATTTCTATATTTAAATAAAATGCTAAAATAATATAATAATAAGTAATGCATGCAATTAAATGATTAGCTTGTTTATTCTTACTTTTAAGTTAGAATAAAAGTCAAATTTAGAGTTAAAATTCAAAATAAACAGATATTCCTAATTAAATGTAAATGAATATAAAAGAAAAAAATTAACAAATTAAAAAAAAAAAAAAAATCCTACTAAAATTCATTATAATCTAAGTTGTAAAGTTATTAATGCATCTTTCTCTACAAATTTCTACAAAATCTATGAACCGTGTCCCTCATGTTCGTTCAAATTTATGTAACATCAGAATGAATAATCACCTAATTATCTGAACTATTACAAATATACAGTCCTCCAGTCATTAAATAGTCCTCCAGTCCTCCTGTCATTAAATAGTTTAATAATACTAATTGTACAACTCCCTTGGAGTGGCTCAAGGGCTCGATGGTCGTTCTAGGTGATAATTTGCTCCATTCGTTTGTATTCACAGAGCAGATTTACAACCTTCCACCTACAGGTATCCAAATATCCTGTTCATCATGAGTGCATTGTGAAATCGCACATCGGGTGTGAAATAACACACGTTAGTTCTGATGAGCAGCACTCATCAGTGGCCAGCCATGGGTCATTATTGGTCAGGAACACACTCCGATCTCAGTGGCAGGGGTTTTTCTCAGCCATTATTATGCTCATAGAACAACCCAGCTGCTGTAGATGTGACCAAATGCAATGCTGGAAAAGAGAAATTAAGGAGTAAATGAAACATTTAATTGTCAGGCACGACTTCCTCTCTCTCTCTTCCTCTCTCTCTCTCTCTCTTCCTCTGCTTCTCTGTTTCCATTCTAGTGACGATTTTTGTGCAGAGTTTCATTTAGTCAACAAGATGGGCAGAATTTCAATGTGTTTCTATTAGCCCATAAGCGCTCAATGAAATATTCATCCTTTGTCGTGCGCTATCTGAGTTACTGGAGCAAGGCAGCTAAAAACGGTGTGTGGGAAGGTGCAGTGTGTCACCCTGTTTAACACACACATCATTTTCTCATTGCTGTTAGTCGCACACACTCACACACACACTTACACTCATACTCACATACTGTATAAGCACATATTACAGCTCTCTAACTCCACAGGAGACACTTTCTGCCTTTGCTTAAACCTGTCTTATTAAAAAAACATGGATGTGCGTAATAAATGCATAATCTGATGCACACACAAACTCATCCGTGAGCTTGAAAAGATTTATTCACGTGATGAAATCACATGGGGAAAATCTTATATGTAAAAATATAAATAAACTGAATTGGGTGAAAATCACTGTTCAGAAAATGTGAGGTTTAACATGTTGACAGTATTCTATAATTCTTTATCATGTTCAGGAAAGTAAATAAAAAAAAAAGAATCAGAATACACGATACACTATATTTCCAAAAGTTTTGGGACGTCTGCCTTTACATGCACATGGAGTTGGCCCGCTCTTTGCAGCTATAACAGCTTCAAGTCTTCTGGGAAGGCTTTCCACAAGGTTTTGGAGAATTTATTGTGTTTATGGGAATTTTTGACCACTCCTTTGGAAGCGCATTTGTGAGTAAACTTTTTTTTGTATTTAATTAGAAATTCTTGTTGAAATCTTGATCACTTTAATGAAAGTCTAGGGCTAGGGTTTATTCTCCAAGTGCACCTGCACGTTATAAAGAATAAAAATTATTTCGATCGGAAAATTTGCTGGAAAATTTGTTCAAAGGTTCCTAACTTTCAGGTGGAACATGTGTCACTGTTTTACTGATTTAATTAGAAGTTTTTTTGGTTTTGTTTAGTTTGTGTTGATCAAAACTGCAGCAAAGCATATGATTTGAAAAGTTTCACATGCAAAGAGAGTTTGTGATACTCTTCAGTTGTCTGGATGTTGCTTTCGGCTGCTCCCTGTTCGGGGTCGCCACAGGGGTTGAGGCATTGTCTGAGAATCGAACCCGGGCCTTCCGCGTAGGCGGAAGAAACCTACCACTGAGCCACAATTTCTATTACAACCATAAAGAAAAACTCCACCCTGAAATGTGTTTTTCTTAAGCTTTTTGGTTTGGTACAAATTTATGGGTCGATTCTGTATTTTTCATTCTTCCTGATGGGATTGATCACCTGTGTGACTCATGTCATATATAGTAATGTCATAGGTGGACTATATATACAGTGCTGCTTGAAAGTTTGTGAACCCCTTGAGCTGTTCAGACTTTTCTGTTGTTTTACCTTGATTTTCTTATTTTATCACCTGCTTTTTATAAATTAAATGTCAGATGTATGTTGATCAGTTGCATATGTTTGTTTAGAGGGAATTTTGCGAGTAGCCAAAAAACTACATGAAAGATTGAATTATTCTATGTGCAAAAGTAAGTGAAGCCTTTTATTTAGTAGCTTGTGGCACCTCCTTTTGCAGCCATTACTTCAACCAAATGTCTTCTGTAACCACTGACCAGTCTCTCACATCTGTCTTTGGGGATTTTTGCCCACTCCTCCTTGCAGAACTCAGCCAGTTGAGAGAGGTTGGAAGGACATCTGGCATGTACCGCCCGCTTCAGGTCTAGCCACAACATTTCAATTGGATCGAGACCCGGACTCTGACCAGGCCAATCAAGAGTGTGAAACTTCTTTCTTTTAAGCCATTCCTTGGTGGATCTGCTTAAATGCTTCGGGTCGTTGTCTTGTTGCGTCACCCGTTTTCGGCCCAGCTTCAGCTCTGACTGATGGCAGGAGATTCTCTTCGAGAATTCAAGTTTCCCTGGATAATGTGGAGTCGCCCTGGCCCGGAGGCAGAAAAGCAGCCCCAGACCTTCACATTTCCACCACCATGCTTCACTGTTTGGAAGAGGTTCTTTTGCTGGAATTCAGTGTTGGCTTTTCTCCAAACATGGCGGCTTTGATTATGACCAAATAAATCTATTTTGGACTCATCTGTCCAAAGAATGGACTTCCAAAAGGCCTCTGGTTTGTCCAAATGCTTTCTGGCAAAGTTGAAACGGGCAGCTTTGTTCTTTTTTGAGAGTAGAGGCTTCTTTCCAGCAACCCTCCCATAAATGTCATGTCTGTTCAATATTCGTCTGATTGTAGACGAATTTCCCCCAGATGCTGCCAGAGAGGTCTGCAACTCTCTAGAGGTGATATGTGGGTTGGCCTTTACCTCATTTATTATTTTTCTGGTGCTTCTTGATGATAGTTTTGATGGGCATCCACTTCTAGAGTTGTGGTCATGTTGAATGCCCTCCATTTGTAGATGATTTGTCTTACAGTGGATGGATAGAGTCGGAATCTCTTGGAGGTGGCCTTATAGCCTTTCCAAGACTGATGGGCTGTCACCACCTTCTTCCTGATGTCCTCGGATATCTCCTTTCCTCTTGGCATTGTTTGACTCCTTGGCACTACAATGGTTTGGTTGGTTTCCTCTCTCTTTTAAACAGTGTTGCCCAACCACTTTCCTAAGGATGTCTAATTGATTGGTCTGCTTAACTGATTAATTAAGCACCCAAATGTGTTTCACCTGAATCTGTTACCAACTTTACCAATGCAGCTCAGGCTTCACTTACTTTTGCACATACAATAATTCAATCTTTCATGTAGTTTTTTGGCAAAATTCCCTCTAAACAAAACATATGCAATTGATCAACATACATCTGACATTTAACTTATAAAAAGCAGGTGATGATAAAATAAGAAAATCAAGGTAAAACAACAGAAAAGTCTGAACAGCTCAAGGGGTTCACAAACTTTCAAGCAGCACTGTATATATAACCAGGTCAGAGTAAGAGATAATAGAACACAGCAAAAAAAAAAAAAAAAATAAATAAAATAAAAAAAAATATTGACAAACTTTTAGGGAGTATATCTTTTTAAATTCAGTCAGCCTAAAAAATCTATTGTAATCTATTCATTCATTCATTGTCTGCCACTTATCCGAACTACACTCGGGTCACGGGGAGCCTGTGCCTATCTCGGGCGTCATAGGGCATCAAGGCAGGATACACCCTGGACAGAGTGCCAACCCATCGCAGGGCACACACACACTCTCATACACTACGGAAAATTTAGAGATGCCAATCAACCTACCATGCATGTCTTTGGATTGGGGGAGGAAACCGGAGCAAACCCCTGAGGCATGGGGAGAACATGCAAACTACACACACACACACACACACACACACACACACACACACACACACACACACACACACACACACACACACGGCGGAGGCGGGAATCGAACCCCCAACCCTGGCGGTGTGAGGCAAACGTGCTAACCACTAAGCCACCGTGCCCCCCTATTGTAATCTATTGTCTATTATAATTTTTTCACCTTTAACTGATAGAACAAACTTAAAAAAAAAACCAACCCAACAACCTCCTTATAAGGAGAGGTAAAGAGAAGAACAGGATGTAAGTCTGGGTTCGATTAAGCCGGAAAAATATGACTAACATCTGTTTCAAACTGGTTTTTATGCAACTTTTCTTTTCTCACTCACCATTTTTCTTCAATATTTTCAGCATCATCTTAAAAAGAAATCCAACATAGAAATAATGGAGACATCGGTGCAAATGTTGGACTCAGGATCTTAGAATGCGATGCTGTTACACTGATTTACTTGATGACATCAGAGATTTGGCTCAGCTTGCTAGCAACCTATGAGATGATGAGTGTGATGACACTAATGGTGTTATTAGCATGAAAGTTTTGAACATAATGAGGTGAGAGAGTCAGAAAAGACTAAAGCACCGCCACATTGTTCTTTTAGGTAGAGATCAGCATGGAGTCAGACTGCATTGTAGGACCAAATTAAAAAAGCCAGATGCCAATGATCACATTGATTAGATGGAATTATAAAGATTGTTATAAAGATTGATATGCACGCCCATCAGGATGGATTGTTCCTTTAAAAGATATTCTGTAAGTTATCAACTCAACTAAAGCTAATAACCTCTAAAAGGCCCAAGATGTCAAGTCAACATTAACTTCAGGAGCGTCTACAGGATATTGTGCAATTTTCCTTTAAAAATGCTGATTTCACCTGTTTATAAATGTAAACACTGACAATGAAATACTTAATATTTCACAAATGTAATGTTTGAATTGTTGTGTACACACTGGAATTTACAGTATGTATGAGGAGAGCTCAACAAGGGAATGTTAAAAACAGTATTAAAAAGCCAGAAGAGTGTAGAGTTCAGGAGCTCTTCTAATTTTGCAATGCAGTTCAACAAAAGCTCAACGTCTCTCCTTATTCCCTATAGAAGCAGAAACTCATTTTGTCTGATGCGACGTTGGACCGTGGCTCAGGAAGGAAAACAGATGCATTATTTATAGAACCGTGCTTTTGAATGATCAAGCCAAAGTACACAGTGTTTGTTAGAACTACTGAGCTGGCAGCCCACTTACTGCTAAAGGTTTATTGGTATTATGTGATGAGGCTTGATAACACAGAGAACGAGCATAAGGAATATTCAGCCTGCTTTCACATCAGGCCTTAAATAATATTTAGGTCCTTCACATACACCACTTTTGACCACTTTGTTCATATTGGGCTGTATGTAGAGGTTAGGATTACTGATGCATCGTATTTTCAGTATTTAATTTATATTATTATTATTATTTTTTTTTGCATTTCTTATATTGAAGACTGTATTTTTCATGGATACAATTATGAGTTATGCTTAATAGGCATAAAAAATAGTTAAAAAATATTTAATATTTAATAAAAAAAAGGAGTTGAAAATCACTATTTAAAAATAGCCTACAATTAACAGTTGGCACATGATATTAAAAAAAAAAAAATAGGATCAAATAAGAGGGGAAGACATACTGTTAAATTAAACCAACCTAAAATTATTACTATAATAATTACCACTAGGACTGTTCATGCAGTAATTCTTTGCCAATATACACTAGCCTCTTATCTGAATAATTGTCAGCTTCTCATGCATATACCATATATCATATATATTATTTTTATATTTTATTTTTAAACTGTCTGTTGCTTTTATGTTACATTATGTTACATTAAATGTCTACAAGTCTCAAGTAAACCCAAAAGCATTAACCAGTACATACAAACGACTATAAAAATAAGAACTGGGAGAAAATCAAATAAACCAACTGCATAACCCTAATCTCAATACAAGACACTTTCCCCTTTAAATATGGCCCAATATCTAGAATTAAACTAAATTAGTTGTTAGAGATACAGGATTTCAGAAGCCATGTCTCTATCTCGGCTAGCTTCATTTATATTGCTAATTTTTCTCGTTGGACAATGGTGGTTCACTGGTTAAGGAACTGGGCTACTAAGTTTGTGAGTTCAAATTTTAACACCAACAAGATGCCTCTTTTGGGTCCTTGAGAAGTTCTTTAATCTTCAGCTGCTCAGTTGTAATCTTTATTGTAAGCAACTTTAGATAAAAGTGTCAGAGTCAGCAAATGCAGAAGGATAAATAAATTTAGAGTAGATAGGAATTATAGTATAGCAGCACAATGCAGGAAATGGTTATATGTATATTTGTCACATATTGAATGCATATAGCTTTTCAGTGCAGCTGCAGAGTATTTTCTTGCAGTTCTGTCCATCTCCTTTGTGACCACTTCTCTATGGAGAAAAAGATAAATAAAAAAAAAAAAACCCTTATCCTTACTGCACTACCTTGACTCAACTGCATATGCTGTAAATCCATGAAGAAAATTTAATAGCTTTGCAGACTTTCTTTTACACAATTTGATGGAAAACGCTCGGAATTCACGAGAACGCTGTGCTACCCAAGGATTTGTGCTTTGGTTCGACACGAAATTTTCACCAGAAAGCTCTGAACAATTAAAAACAAGCTATTGTGGCAGGTTAACTTCAGTCCTGATTTTTTTTTTTTTTTTTTTTTTAAAGAAAAATGATGACATCAAAATTTTGAAATGTGTTATCTGAATTGGAATGGCTGCTGCTATTCACCGCATAGCTGGCATCAAAAGAAAGGAAGAGCAAACAGAAACTCGCTGCATTATTACATTGTTGCTGTTTCTTTTTCTAGGCCCTGAATTCCGATCAGAACTCTTTGGTCCTGTGCGAGACGCTGATTGAGACGGTATTCGGCGAACGTGGCCAGGTTCTCAAATCCAAAGAGCGCAAAGTCTTCCTTTTCAGCAACATGCTCGTCTGTGCAAACGTCAACGTAAAGTGAGTGTTATGCAGCAAATGGACTCCCTACTGTGAGTGACCACTAACTTGACTACCTCCTCTTCCCTTTAAATCGCTTTCTGACTGATAGGCACTCAATAGCAGTCTAAATGTGCCTTGCCGGGTCATTTATTTGTTAAGGAAACTTACCCAGCTGTAATGGAACTAATGCTAAATATGATCTTCATTATCTAGGAACAAATGGCTATGTGTTTAGCTACTGATTCAAGGATTATATCCATATATCAAAAACATAAGAGCTTCCTTCCTCCCCATCAAATCGATTATCTATGACAGTGCTATTGATCTGTAGAGCAAAAGGTAAACAAACAAGGTTTTCCTTCTTAATCATACATCTCTTACAGTTTCCATCCTTTACAGAAATCATTATACAGTCTTCTGAAGTTGACTTGGCTTAGCCTGAAATATCCCACCTTTTTGTTTACAAAGTACATTGTAGAACTATGTCTGAATGATCTGTGTAGCTTCTCAGGGTTATTGGGGTAGTCATATGGCACATTCAGCAGATTCATATAATAGAGATTTGTTCATATAGAAACAGGAAATAGCCTTCCTAACACACACATGACTTAAAAAACTAAACTGGCATTCAATTGTACAAGGTTCTCTATGCAATTATTAAAGAAATATTATAGACCATCCTTGTTCATTACATGTTCCCCGACCTAAGCTGTGTCTAATCTCCAATCCCACAAATGGGCTTCTATAAATAAACATAAAACCTCTTTAATTATGTCACATGCTGATCTATTGCCTAAAGTAACAACATCGTCTGCACCTGGAATGATTCCAACCAAAGAAAAGTCCTATAGATTTTTACAAATCTTTTAAAATACGTGGACAACCTGACAAAACCCTCAGGAGCAAGGATGTTACAATCTTAGCAGAAGCCATACCTAATGGTTCAAATGATGGAGGAGTAGTTGATTAAACTGATGGAGTCAGGTTTGGCTTGTGGCTCGTTGTGAAGAAAACCTGCAGCCACACTGGTTAGGTTGCGGATAAGATACTCATTAGACATTTCTGGTATTTGACAGATGCCCCTATAAAGAGTAACTTACAATTTATGTAATTTTATACAACTGAGCAATTGGGGGTTAAGGACCTTGCTCAGGGGCCCAGTGGCAGCTTGGTGGACCTGGGATTCACAACCTTCTGATCAGTAGCCCAGCACCTTAACCACTAATCTACCTTGCATCCCAAAGTCTTAAAAAACAGCATTTTTGTGTCAGACCAGCATCTCAAAGCTGACTCAGCAATTTGGATAAATACTTGGTGTACTGCTGAAAGTATTGGGAAGCTGCTGCAATATCACACTACAATTTATGTCAGGCACGTCAGTCCTTTGAAATGTCACAGAGGCATCTGCAAAGGCAAAAGGCATGACATCAAGCTCTTAAAGCCTTAGTGTTTGAGCGAGATTTTAACGACAGTTGTTCTCTTATGAAATGTCAAATGGCATCTATGTAGTAACAAAACTAAGCAAATTTCCTACCCTTGGGAGCAGATACAGTTTCTTGATAGTGGCTTGTTTACTTTCCTGTAAAAAATGGCAGTGATTAAGGATTCTTTTCTGTTATGACACATTAGATCCCAGCTGCCTACTTCCAAAAGGTACACTTCTTGACCCTTTATAAATTTTGATTTGGGGGAAGATATCAAGACCTAATTTCGTACTAAATTGTGGGAAAGATCTCTTTTTCCCTCTCTGTCAAGATTTGCACCTCAAATGGTTAGTGATTGCACCTCAGGCTTTGGGTTAAGGCTCTGGGATTTTGACCAGAAGGTTGGGGGGGCCAAACTTCCCCTGTTGAGTCCTTGAGCAAGGCCTTGACCTCTCTCCAGGGGTGCCTTATCATGGCTGACCCTGTGCTCTGACACCAACTTCCTAAGCTGGGATATGCAAAGCAAGAATTTTACTATGCTCTAATGTATATTTGACAAAAATAAAGGCAGCTTTTTCATTTGTCAAAGCTATACTACATACTACAACTTATAACCAAGTGAGACTCTAGGCTCCTTGGCATTTATGGTGTGGTTTGGCTATTCACTGCATCCATACAACTGTTAAACTGGTAAACAACATCAGCTGGAATCATCAAGCAAGTTCTCGGTAGGTTTGGAATCAAAAGCATAACCAATGTAGTATATAATTAGCATTATTTCAGTGCCATTGAATGAAGTTCCCTGAGGGAGGATTGTCTGTAGTTTAGAGCATGGCACAGCAATGCTTTTTGTTTGTCTCTCTGACTTACCCAAGAATGGGCTTTCTGTTCTCATTAGGCATCATGACTTTCATTTGGATCCAGCCAGGGGGTTAAGGGTTTAGACCGAGTCTGATATAACTGAAACATTCCCCATATTTTTATTTATTTTTGCCTGCAAATGTGACAATTATGTCATGTTACCCAGTAGTAGAGCATTTAAACGCTACAGTTCCAGTAGAGATAAACATTGTATTTCAAACACAGGGTGCAAGACCTCATGCAAATGACATCTTAGAAGTAGCTCAGCAATACATCTGATGTTGTTGAGGAGCCCTTCACAGCAAGAATGCTTTGATCTAAGATCTGGTGATAAATCCATTTCTATCTATTCTGTTTTGGGTCTGACAGATGTGTGACAAATGTCTGTAGAAGATTACTAGGCAACATCTCAAGGTCTATGATCTTCTGTTATCATTTTTTTTGCTTTTTACAAAAGGCTTGTAGAACAACCCACATTTATTTGCAAGAAAAAAAAAACACTTCTGACTCACCATCTAAGAGGTTTTGAAGCCCTACTAAATGTCAGAAAGACCATAAGTCACTTTAATAGATTGGTCAAGAATTCAAGATTGTGTCCAAGTATATAGGTTTAAGGAAACTAATGGTTGTTATTATTCCAGTGAGTAGCTTTAACCTGAGTATGAACATCTTTTGTGTGTTAGAGCTTGCTTGGCTCTTCAGCATGAATGAAGAATATAATCTGCGCCAGCTGGACCCAACATGACTAAGCCTTCCTACTCTTTTAAAGAGAACAATACACAAAAATACGGTTCATTTTTTTGCCGCTTGTCTCATTTACTGTTAGAAATTGGCCCAAGTCAATAGTCTTTTACTATTGACCCAAGCACACAGTACCACAGTATAAAGTAAAGGCTGAGGAAGGTCCAAATTTACTGTGCTTCCTTTCAAGAAAAGAAAAAGCATGATGCCATCTAGTCTACAGCTAAGCTTACATCATCATAGTCAACGTGGTCAACGATCACTTCCGTTGTATTCATCACTTCTCTGCACATCTAGAACCAATGCATCGTGTTAAATATAATGCACCATTAGGACAGAAAAATGTACCATGACATTTAGTGTATTAGCTTATAGCACAAAATATTCAAACAAACTTGGTTTAGTTTCAAGTAGTTGGTACAAAGGTACAAAATGTTTAGCTGCCATTTTCAGAGGGGAAAAATCTCTGCTATTTCTATGTAACAGCCAGAGACGAACTGTCATTACACAATACCTGTGAGTTAGGATTTGGCCATATGATGCATTCAGTCCTATGGTGGAGATTGTGTTATTATTTCTTTATTGTATTTCACCAGAGACGTCTCTATGCTTCTGACAGCACCTTATTTGAAATGTTTTTGGGGATGCTGTAAAGATTTTGTTTGTGTTCCAACGGTATTTTTTCCCTTCACTACCTCAGAAATGTGTATGACTTATATAACATAAGTGGCCACTTGTAGCACCAAAGGATGGAAGGAGGTTAGAGGCAGAAGTGACTTTTTTTTTAACACTTGGCAGCAGTGTAGTTGAAGCAATTCCCTTGGTTTATTTCTTGTGAATTGCTCAATTAAATTTTTTATTGCTTTTGTTAATATTTATATAAAAAAATATTTTATTGCTGTTTTGAAATGGCGTCAGATGTCTTGCAATGCCTTCTGGGCATATTCTGCTACTGAAAATGACAGCCATGTTGACTTGATCCATTCAGCTCCCCAAGGGATCATCTAGCAAAACATTATTTGCGCTAATAAACTATTGAAACAAAGTCTTAAGATGCCAAAAGGAAAATCGGTGTATGTGGTTGGTGGGGGTAGGGGTCGACAATAGAATGTTTGAAATGATTTTTTTTTCTTTTCTGCCACTAGGGGTCCCCCAGACATCAGCAGTCTGGTTCCAGTAGGGCCCAAATACACCATGAAGTGGAGTGCCCCCTTAATGCAAGTCCAGGTAGTCGAGGTCGGCAAGGACGCCCTCTTTCAGCAGGCAGGTGTCAAAAGATCAGGCAGCTCTTCAACCACAGGTAAACTTAACCTCATCCTTATCATACCTACCTAGTGCTTTGGTCTCTGCACTCACTGCTTGCTGAATTAATCGAACATTTCCTTGCCTGTTGGCTTTATCTCCTTGACATGCTGAGACGGAAAGGAACAATGGAAGCGATGGCCAAGCTGATCTCATTTCACTCTCTGATAGACCACAAACATAGTATGCATGGTCATCAATCTACAGAGTATTCCCTCCATTTCCAATTAAAAGGGCTGTAGTGCCAGATTGAAACAGGAGCCTTGTTACAGAAGTGTTGTGCTTTTACAGAGGAGATAGAGATTGAAAAGGAAAGAGGATACAGGGAACACTTTTATATAGACATACTGGAATAATCTGAGGTACAAAAAGGTCCAAGCAATGTGCTCTGAAGTTATAATACTAATGAATTTTGGCACAAACGTGCAAGGAGCCGAGAGTACATTGATCCATAATTGATTTAGAAAATGAGATGATGAAACAAAGCAGCAGGCAGCAGTTTACTTCATCTCAACTTTGCACTCTATTCTTCCAGCTTTCTTTCTTTATCCATAGCACCATCACTGGAGTTTTTCCACATCTAGCATCTTCCTGTTTTATTCACTTATACTAGCTAGGTACTAGCTACATCTCTCACAGGTGACTGTGACGCTATTTCCGACATTTATTTTTCTTCATCCATTTAACCAGACGTTAAATCCATGTCTATAAATTGTTTCCCTTCATTTTGTTTATCAAACATGGAACTAATTGCAGGTAGGATCTAAAGTCACGTGTGGGGTACTGAAGAAACATCGGACCATGTTCGTGACTGCTTGGATTGATCCAAGGAATCATTTGAGCCAATCCTTTGGTTTTGCTGCTTTTAGACATCATACCTAATTTGGAAAGAATGATAGAATTGAGAAATGTTCAAACGTTTCTTGATGAAATATTGCGTTGTGTTGTACAAGAATATACAGTGGAATGTCGGCATATGAATGCCCTCCTTTACAAATTTTCAGTTTAAGAATTGAAATTTTGCGTCAGCATACAAAGCATTTTCAGCATATGAATGAACTGAACCAAATGCTGGCTAAGTTGCACCTACATTTGAGAGCCGTTCAATACTTGTTTGTGTCAGAGGAAAGCCAAGCGAATCCAACCGAAGCGAGTTAACAAATTTTACAATTTATTCAGTCAGCAAAAGCTGTTTCAAAAGAGTCAACCCATGATGCCAACAATGCTTTCGGGTGTTTTTCATTGACAGATTGGTGGCGTGGGTGGTCTGTTCTATTTTTAACCCAAGCTTGATCGCACGACTTCCTGTGAGGACCCTGGACATGGAATGCTTGGCTTGGGTCAGTTCTTTGTAAGCAGCCATACAGTTTACATACGCTTCGTATTGGTCATATTGGTAATATTTTTGGGTGGCTGGAACAGATTATCTGCACTTCGTTTCGCAATACAAATTTTTGCCTTAAGACCTCACTTCCAGAACGAGTTAAATTCCTATCCCGAGGTTCCACTCTAGATGTTTATAGAAAAAGAACGACCATCTGTCACTTTGTCGCTCTCTACTGAATGTAGGGTTATCCCTCTTGCTCGGTCCTGTTTGATCCGAGTACTCTTGAGTTTAATGCGTCTCTAAGCCATCGCTTTGCCATCATATCCCAGGCTCCATTGCTCCACGGTGAGCTACTCTTGACAGACATCTCATCTCTACTGCATGTGCTGCTATTTATAGTAAGCCACACTCACACTCACTCAGCCTTGTCATCACAATTCCCTTCTCAGATGATGTCACTCCGCGGGACGCCTGGGCCCAAATCATATCCCATGCTCCCTGTGCACACCTCAAAAATGGACTCATTTTTCATCTCCTGCAAGCCCTGGTGCCCTAATTTATTGATGGAATGCTTCTTGCAGGAAGCTCAGGGACCAGTGCTGCATGCTGTATAGAGATGTAAACCTCCTCTGGCTCTTCTTCTAAGCTTTTCTTTTTTTCCTTCTCTTTGCTGTGTCAGGCCTCACATACCGCATCACCTCGAGGCGAAAAAAAGTGTGTTTTGTTGAAACAAACAACTTTTTTGAGCATTTTGATATCTGATGCTCTTTGCACCTGGTATACAATTAATTCACTGCACCTATGCTCGGTTATGTACTTTTGACTAGCATAATAGCAAACACAGCTAGTAAATACTAATGTTATAATTTCACAATACAGTACTTTGCTAAAGTTTAGGCACCTTGCTAATAAACATGGCCACTAGTCTTAACTGTTTGCTAAAGTTTAGGCACCTTACAAATAAACATGGCCACATTTGTCAGTAAACATTTGTGCTAGTTTAATAATACATTGTAAATTACTTCATATAGTACTAAAGGTTAACTTGTTTGCTAGCAGAGATGACTACTGGTTTGAAACTAACAAAATCTAAGGCTAAATTCTATTCCACATTTCACTTAAGGCTAGTTAGGCCGAACGAAATCATACCATGCTAAATATATTAATGAAGTTAGCTAGTATGCTAGCAAAACAGCTACTCACTTAACCTGATGTTAGCATGCTTCTTTTTCAAAGTATTCAGTGTGGTTTTATGACTTATATTTGGATATATCTGTAGAAAACTTGGGTACTGCTTTTAATTACATAGTGTAAAGCTTAGCCTAAGGGAAGCTAGCTTGCTAGTGATATCGTAGTGTTAGTTAGCTAGATAAGAATGTGAAATACCTCAAGTTAATAATGAGCTAACATAAGCTGAATAGATATTGTTGTTTGGTAGATGATAATATTCAGTATTAATGTTAAGAAGTTAAGTGTGAGCTCAATAAAATAAAAGCTAGCTTCATTTGATCAGTTTTGATTTGACCTCGCTAATGATTGAAGCTGAATGATTTAGCTAGCTAGGAAAGTAAAAAAAAAAAAATGACAGTAAGAATTTGAATTAATCAGATTTATCTGAATGTATCCACAAATTACTAAAGATGAAAATTAGCACGGCAAGAGTTAGCAAAACAACCAAGAAACTGTGAGGAGAAACATTACAATCGTATAAGAAAATTATGAGCTCCAAAGCATAGAACAACGCAAGAGTCGTCCATCCTCATACAAGATTCTATTTTTTTTAAATACTCTTACGTACATTTTATTAAAACATATCACAGCTTCTACATTTCTTTATTTTATTTGTAAATTCTTTTATATTTTCTGTCTTGAAGAACAACTTCAGATCATATTTAATAAACTATGTGTTCTTATGATTTTGGTCTAATCATCCTATAGAGTGTGATTGTGAAATACAGATATATATAAGAGAATATACGCTAGAGAATATAGAGCGCTGAGATTTTGGAAAATGGACTGCAGCTGCAGATAACAGCTCTGAAAATGTTCATTTTGGACTCCTGCCTTGGACATGTGGGCCTTCCTGGCCTCCACTTAGTTGTGTGTGTGTATGTGTGTGTGTGAGAATGTGTGTTTGGCTGACACAGGTGTTGTGAAAGCCTAATCTCGGTACAGCAACCGGATTAGTCTGGATTACAACTCTGAACGTTCACCACCGGCACTGCATCAGAGCGGCCTCCAGGCCCTTGGTGGAGAAACCAGTGCGGATAGCTTCGTACTAGATTATCGATTTAGCTGCACCAAAATCAGTCTGTGTGTCTCTAAAGATGTAAGAGAATGAAAAATAGAGTATAGTGAGAGAGAGAGACATAGAGTGTGTGGGAGAGAGTGAGAGAGAGAAGTGTGTGTGTGTGTGTGTGTGTGTGTGTGTGTGTGAGAGAGATTGCGAGAGAGAGTGTGAGCGAGAGTGAGAGAGACAGTGTGTGAGAGTGTGTGTGAGAGAGTGAGACAGAGTGTGTATGTGTGAGAGTGTGGGAGAGAGAGAGAGAGAGAGAGAGAGAGAGAGAGAGAGAGAGAGAGAGAGAGAGATTTCCATACAATTATGGAATCTGTTTTCATGTTAATTCTATAGGAACATATTACACCTTCACACTGTTGAATTCTGCATTTTGATTGGTCAAAGGATTTTCAGAAATAAAATCCACACTCTCTGATCAATAAGAAGGAAAAATTCAATTATTTCAGTACAGTTTACACCTGGCGCATTACTTGCATCACTCACATGCGTACTTTATATACAGTTTAAGGATTAAAAGTGACTTTTGCACAATAGCCAAAAGATCAAAACCTCCTTGTTTGCTGAAGTCAAAATAATAAAAAATATTTAGTGACAGTGAAGTTGGACAGATTAAAAATCTCTGTTAAAAATAGCACAATAGATATATTTTATAAAAATATGAAATAGATTTGAACTGAAAAACTACACCTCAAATGTTCATGCATTTACAGATACAGTTGGTGTTGTTGTACAGTTGTTGGTACTAAATAACGGTCAAGAATAGTACATAAGTATGCTAATTATGACACAACACTAGTTTTTTTTTTGTCAGTTACAGGCACAGCAACACATTTTCCAGTCCTTTAAGATTCAAGAGTTATCTCTCAATCAAGAGTTGTATAGAGTCATATGTAAAAGAAAACAGCCTGTTACACCATACAGTGAAATTCTTACTCTGTAGATCCTCCAGTAAATCCTTCAGCTTTGCTAAAGTTTAGTCGCCTTGCTAATAAACATGCTCACTAGTCTTAATTTTTGCTAAAGTTTAGTCACCTTGCTAATAAACATGGTCACTAGGCTAAATTTTTGCTAAAGTTTAGTCACCTTGCTAATAAACATGGCCACTAGGCTAAATTTTTCTAAAGTTTAGGCACCTTGCTAATAAACATGCCCACTAGTCTTAATCTTTGCTAAAGTTTAGTCACCTTGCTAATAAACATGGCCACCAGGCTAAATTTTTGCTAAAGTTTAGTCACCTTGCTAATACAAATAGTCACTAGTCTCAATCTTTGCTAAAGTTTAGTCACCTTGCTAATAAACATGGCCACTAGTCTTAATTTTTGCTAAAGTTTAGGCACCTTGCTAATAAACATGGCCACTAGTCTTAATCTTTGTTAAAGTTTAATAAACATGGTTACTAGTCTTAATCTTTGCTAAAGTTTAGGCACATTGCTAATAAACATGGCCACTAGGCTAAATTTTTGCTAAAGTTTACTCGCCTTGCTAATACAAATGGTCACTAGTCTCAGTCTTTGCTAAAGTTTAGTCACCTTGCTAATAAACATGGCCACTAGGCTAAATTTTTGCTAAAGTTTAGTCACCTTGCTAATACAAATGGTCACTAGTCTCAGTCTTTGCTAAAGTTTAGTCACCTTGCTAATAAACATGGCCACTAGTCTTAATTTTTGCTAAAGTTTAGTCACCTTGCTAATAAACATGGCCACTAGTCTTAATCTTTGCTAAAGTTTAGTCACCTTGCTAATAAAGATGGTCACTAGTCTTAATTTTTGCTAATATTTAGTCACCTTGCTATATTATATATATTATTGTCCTTTATTATAAGGACATAAAGGAAAAAAAAGACACAGATTTTCAAAATGACTAAGAAACAAAATGATGAGCATGTATAAAGTGTACAGTGTGCAATGTACACATGGAAGACATTGCATGTGCAACGTCCTGCAGAAGGAGCCTGGATCCATTTACTGCCCAATATTTATGCTGGCACTCAGACACGAGCGTTAATTCCCGAGGATGTGAACAAGCGACGCTCTGAACGACCACGGGATACGGGATACAAAGGATACGAGCTCACCTATACCTGAACTTAAAACCGAGTATGATTCTTCACTTTTTTCATTAAGATGAAAGCTGATATATTAGCACAGTATTACCAAATTTTGACCTAAAAGATGTGAAATCCCTCTTCACTGAAGTGTGAAGACAGAAAACGAGAGAAAAATGGACTTGGAGAATGATAAACGAATGCAGAGAGAAAAGCAGAGGATTAATCAGACAAACTGTAGTCTTTCTACCAGCCTTTATGTTAGGTCTGGCATCTGCTCCCGCACACACACACACACACACACACACACACACACACACACACACTTGATTATGTGGAGGCAGTGACAGGGCCAGACACTTCTGTGGTCACTGAATCTACCATTGGGATTTAATTATGCTTCTCACGCTGGACTCTCCCCTACTATCGATTCCCCCAAGCTGGGTATGCTGGGAAAAAAAAGGGGGTGGAGGGCGGGTGTTTCAAATCGATGGCACATTTCACATCTAATGAGACACCTGCATTCTCTCCTCCGCCCTTAAAGTCCTTCATATTTCTCTGAAACTTCTTTTTTCTCTCTTTCTCTCTTGTTTTCTTTGTCTCTGGTTTAGTCTGTGTGCTTCCACAAAACATTAGAGGATAGATCTACATTCTGCATTGATTCGTCTTTGTTAAGGCTGGGAAATATCAAAGAGTTTTTTAATGGGCCTTTCTTGCTTCTGGAGTTGTGGAAAAGTAGGTTTCTTCTCAAATATGCCACGTTGTACCATCTTGTTTGTGTAGAAACAACTGGCTTCAAAACAACAGGCTTCAGCAATTCCTAACTAACTAACTGATGAAATTTTTAAAGAAGAAGAAAAACTCCATATCAAAGAGTTCTCCTGTTAGTCATGGCAACTGGGTCAACCTGGGTGTGCTCTTAAGCAATTTAACAATTTACTTACGCTTATAATTTGTCATAAGTTTGGATTGATTCCTTAAAAGCTTTTTAGACTCAAATCATTTCTTTATAAAGCTATTATTATGTCTATTAAATGAAGCTTCTTTAATCATGATGGAATGCAATAATTATAATAATAATAATAATAATAATAATAATAATAATAATAATAAAAAGTAATAATAGTAATAATAATGACTGTCTGTGCATTAAGAATTGATATGAAGTCAAATTCTAAAAATTGAAAATATCAAATATTTAAAAATGTAAAAAAAATAATATAAAATAAACACATTATATATTTAATCATTTATTTAACAGAAATATAAATAAATGATTAAATAAGAAATTAAATCAAAGGCATTTAAAATTTAATGATAAACAAATAAAATAAATGCAATTTAAAATAAAATTAAAATTGAATGATAAACAAATGAATTAAATGCAATCTACTGTACAATAGTGTTAAGCTGTAGAAGGTAAAATAAAGAGACCAAATATGGGAAAATATGGCATGTGACTACATGTAAATATTGACCTGAGAATCATTATAAACCTTCTGTAATATTTATTTAAACACTCATTTTGAAGGCTAGCTGAATATGGCGTTTATAGCACATCCATAAGAATTGCCTAAACGTTTTCAGCTTCAAGGTTTTGATGTGTTTCATGTTCTGACATGCTGCTTTTTCTCACCACAGGTGTAAAGAGTGGACATTTGAGTTTCTGTCAGCTTGAACTTGTCTGGCCTTGCCTCTTATCATCAACCCTACGTTTCCAAACAATGAACTTTTGCTTGCTGGATGTTTTTTTTTTGCACCTTTCTCTCACTTGTTGTATTAACACCACATCCATGATGCTTTCAATTTAAATTCAAACTTTATTGGTACCATGCACAGTCAAACACAATATATATTTTTTTTTAGGACTCTACATGTGTCAGGAGTTACTGGGACCACCAGGGGGTCCTGCCAAGTAGTTTATTTATGTATCACTGTTATTCCCATGTGGATGGGGTCACCCCCTTTCCTAATATGTTTTCCTGCTTTCTTACCTGTCCCTTGTTATATATATATATATATATATATATATATATATATATATATATATATATATATATATATATATATATATATATATATAAAACATTCTGAGCAGTGAAGTGAATAACACTGACGATCTCCTCATCATGGCACCTGTTAGTGGGTGGGATATATTAGGCAGCAAGTGAACATTTTGTCCTCAAAGTTGATGTGTTAGAAACAGGAAGAATGGGCAAGCGTAAGGATTTGAACGAGTTTGATGAAGGGCCAAAGTGTGATGGCTAGACCACTGGATCAGAGCATCTCCAAAACTGCAGCTCTTGTGGGGTGTTCCCGGTCTGCAGTGGTCAGTATCTATCAAAAGTGGTCCAAGGAAGGAACAGTGGTGAACCGGCGACAGGGTCATGGGTGGCCGAGGCTCATTGATGCACGTGGGGAGCGAAGGCTGGCCCGTGTGATCCGATCCAACAGACGAGCTACTGTTGCTCAAACTGCTGAAGAAATTAATGCTGGTTCTTATATGCATGACGGGTCAGGGCTGTTTTGGCAGCAAAAGGGGGAACTTTTTTATCTATCTATCTATCTATCTATCTATCTATCTGTCTGTCTGTCTGTCTGTCTGTCTGTCTGTCTGTCTATCCAGCAAAGAAATACAATATATGACTGATATGAATATAAATATTATGATATGAATATCATATATGAATAAAATGCATATTTGTGCAGCTTTAGTGCATATAAGCATGTTGCATATGCATTCCTACAGAAACATCTAGAAGATATACCCAGTGCTTCATGAAGGTGTATTAAACATACTGAGCTGTGCTTCTTTTCTCTTTTTATCACATGCTATAAAAAAAACCTTGATTGAACTACTGCATGTGCTGAAATATAATCATATATATATGCACGGCTGTTTAACACGCCTCCTCTAACATTTGATGATCATTCAAGCCCCTGACACTTTTTTGGGGGGGAGGGGGGCATTTTATGTTCATCTCATCCATCTGAACATTTTCTGCTTTCACTTTTTTGCTGCTGTTTTATAGCACTTGGACTTGCTAAATAAATTAGTTAATGTTAACGATGCCTCAATTAGTGCGAGATCATTATCTAAACCATGATGCAATACATCATGCTTTATGCTGCAGTGGCTTCATTTTAAAATGGTAGAATGTATTCATTCAGGTTTATTTCTGCTATGGAAATTTGCTCATTAGTACAAAATGCTTTATAGTATGTTGTTAATTTATGTCATGGATCGACAAGATAAAGAATCTGATCCCATTTTGATGTCAAAAAAGGAAGTGCGTTGTTTTTAGTTAATTTTACGTTAACAGTGCATGAATAATCCTGCAGCTAATAATACCTAAATTAATACTGACTTAAATATGAATTAATGATAAATTATGTACTAGTGATGAGTTATATCCTAATGATGAGGCATTTACAAATCCTGAACATGAACTAATGAATCTCAAACCTTAACTGTGAGTCTGATTAATTTATGCTTGAATATATTATATTCTATAATATAATATATTATAATGACCTAACATCTATGATATGAGTTCACTCCTACATATTAATAAATACAGTAATTAATAAACATATTCTGACATGTACTTAAGTTGGACATTATTCAGACTCACATCTTTATTAGTTCTTGATTTAAGAAGATCTGAGCGCATGAAGCCTTTATTATGGCCAGACATACATTACAGTACCTTTTCTTCACGTATCCCAGCTGAGGAAGTTGTGGTCAGAGCACAGGGGCAGCTATGATACAGTACCCCTGGAGCAGAGAGGGTTAAAAGCCGTGCTCAGTTGCCCAGCAGTGGAGCATGGTGGTGCTGGGGCTTGAACCCTGATCAACAACCAAGAGCCTTAACCCTTTGAGATACCACTGCCCGCATTAGTTCATTCCTTAACTCAACATTGGTTACATTTAATGTAAGTAAATTTAACCAAATACTGAATAAAGTATTTATTCAGGTATTAGTGCAGGATTATTCATGTACTGTTATTGTAAAGTCCTTAAAAATATGAAGCATAATGGTTAATACATGATTAATAAATGTATAACATAGAGTCTATATTGTAACCCCCTCAAGTGCCTTGTTGCTAATATTTAATTTAATTTTATGTATATATTTGCTTTTCTGCCATGAAAATTATTTGTATATATTTTATAGATTCCTATATTCCTAAAGATATGCAGTATCTTTCTGTCCATTTGCATGTTTTGTTTGTTTTACAATCTTATTGGAGGCTTTTATATTTGATTGGCAGGTAAAGTGATCCTGGGTCCTCCTCGGCTCTATCAAGAACTCCATGAACTGCAACATGACCTTTTGGTGGTGGAGCAGGTCACCAGTTTGGTGGGCACTTTACAGGGAACGTACCAGGTAAACACACCTCTTGTTTCATCATCACACAACTTAGACTCTTTCACACACATCACATTATACACAGTCACTTGCACTAGTACAGTTTCGTACTACCATGCTAGAGTATGTAGCTTAAATGTTGAAATGCACCACAGGATTGTATTATAGAGCCTTTGGTGGTTATTTCTATCAATAAGACATGGGCAGGAATTAATATATCAGGATAATATTTTATTTCAAGTATCTTGAGAACAAATCACAGCCTCAAATTATGTATCTTGTGCCCATGACTTAAGTTGTGGAATGTCATGGTCACTTAATACTTGTTCTCAAAGTTTTTGATGCGACATGCTGGTTATTTATATTCATAGGAGATTGTCATGAATTGATATATCAAGGCTATGAGAGAATATTTTGTGGCTACAAATGAATAGGTTCACAAGACTGGATACCAACATCGTGGGCCAAATGATGTAACGTCAGCTGATGATTTTATTATGAGGTGGAACATCATACTTAATATGTGGCATCCAATTAATTTAGTTGGCAGAAAAATGGTTAAAAATGTATTTATGGTTTTGGAATTCTCATAATGTGACATGGACTAATGATATATCAATGCTGCATGTTGTCAGTGACTTCAGTGTTTGCCAGTCAATCCAGTTGTAATGCGTTGTTCCAAGTTTGAAGTCTTACGATTCTTCCTAGTATCGTTTTTCCTCAACACCGTCACCTCTGTCTCACTCTTTAGGGCTAAAGGTCCAATGTTAAAATCACTATAGAGACATAAACATTTGAATTAAATAGACATAATATTATCAGTCCACTCTATGGTTAGTTTTGGCCTCATCTCCATGCTTAGTTTCTGTATGAATATTTGTATAGTAATTTGTTTCTTGTTTTTTATTTTTGTGTTTCAGACAAAAAACACACACTGTTACACACATTATCATGCACATAAATGTTTAGCCAGCATTAGAATTTTTGAAAATTAAAGGAAATGTTTAAAAATTTGTTTGGTTATCTTATTTATTTATTTATTTATTTATTTATTTATTTATTTAATAAAGTAATTTTAAGGTAATTTAAAAAAAATTAGTGTTTTAACATAACATTATTTGAAAATAATTACATTAAAGAAGTAAAATATTTATTAAATTATTTATTTGTTTCTTTGTTTGTTTGTTTATTTATTTATTTATTTATTTATTTAATTATTTATACTAAGAAGTTTATTTATTTTTGTATAAGAACACGAATGCTGTTACAACTCTTGCCTATAAGCCTCCAATAAGATTACGGCAAACTTAATGGACCGCTACAGATATGCTAGCAGTGATTGTAAAACATAAACAAAGCATGCAAATGGACAGAAAAATACTGTGTATACACCTTTTGTACCTCAAGCTGACTGAAGAATGTTTATTAGTCCATGCATCTTCATTTTCTGCAGATCACTTTGTTAGATGATGTAAGCAGAATGTAGAAATCTTCAAGAGGACCTTAAATACATTATTTCAAATGACTATTACATAATTTTTCCAATTAATAATCACTTTAAAACTGCTTAGATTGCACAGTGTACATCTGGCTTTAAATATTTCATGGTTACGAAATCTCAAGATTGTTTTAATATATTAATTTGTAGCTATGCCTCATTAAAATTAATCTATCAATCAATAAATAAATAGCAGCCATCCCAGAGTTTCTATATCATATAAAATGTAAAATAAAATACTAAACAAATACCAAGAGAATACATCAATGAAAATAATATAAAGCTATCTAGGCATCCAAGCCCGAACTGAGTGAAAAAGTCTTTCAGGTAACTGTCAAAGCGAAAGTCCTACAAATGAAAATTTAACTTGCAATTAAAATGTCATCAAAGATCAGGAACCAAATGTGCAGGTCATCAATTGCTAATCTGTAAAATCTGCTTGATAGCAGCTGTATGGTTCTGAAACTAAAACCAGGCTGCCTCCCTGATGCCCTAACGAGCCTCTTCTGAAAATATTTAAACTGCCACTCTCTCCATCATCTAGATATCTGGAAACAATTCCAGCGTTTTTTGGTTTGTGTCTCTAAAGATCTTTTGGCTTTTCTCCAAATGACTGAAATTTGCCCAAAAGGCTGATCATCGTGTTCGATGTCTATCGAGAAATTCTAGCAAACAGAAAAAGGAAGAAAAAAGAAGTTCACGAATCCCATTGATATTGCAGAAGGATTGGATTGGATTTAGCTTTAGGGAATAGGGAGTAATTGTGTTTGCAAGAGGTTCAGTGCTTCACTTTATTACTCTTTTATTTTTGGGAGCTGTAGCCTTGGATTGCAGCTACCAGTGAGACCTAGCACGTAGTAACACTTCCTCTGTATTCATAATACATTTTAAATGCCTGGAATATGTCATATGCATGTGCTTATAAGCAGCAATAGTTGTTTTATAAAGCATGCGTGTGTGAGTCTAATGCTTGTAATGTCACATAATGTTATAACATATTATAACCCTAGCTCTGGCATTATAACTTTTCATTCAGATGCTTTATGTGTTATAATGTATTATGACATTAGATTGTACAACATTCTGATGTCATCTGGAACTACTCATGCTTTTTTATGTGATATGCAGGTTTCACGTATAAATGTTATACAAACATAGGCTAGGCATTATAAGGCATTATGTATGCTATGTTACACATTAGGGGGGCACGGTGGCTTAGTGGTTAGCACATTTGCCTCACACCTCCAGGGTTGGGGGTTTGATTCCCGCCTCCGCCGTGTGTGTGGAGTTTGCATGTTCTCCCCGTGCCTCGGGGGTTTCCTCCCCCAATCCAAAGACATGCATGGTAGGTTGATTGGCATCTCTAAATTGTCCGTAGTGTGTGAATGAGTGTGTGTGCCCTGCGATGGGTTGGCACTCCGTCCAGGGCGTATCCTGCCTTGATGCCCAATGACGCCTGATATAGGCACAGGCTCCCCGTGACCCGAGAATAGCTTGAATAAGCGGTAGACAATGAATGAATGAATGTTACACATTAAATTTACTTCATAATGCATTATGAATACTAAAGTGTCAATTTTAGATGTTAAACTGGACACTTTATTCGAAATGTACCTAAATAAGACATTCATATATATATCATGGAGCTGGTATGTACACTGAACTAAAAATACAATTCTAATATGTTATGATGCATTCATAAGGCATTATACACATTGTCACCTTATACACAATCTGTTATGTATTAGGATTTGTTAACCTGATACATTATAAGCAGTGCTTATTAACACATTACAGCATAAACAGTACAAACAAAACCAAACTGAGCTTTGTATAATGCATGACATGACCTTTCTTGTTTTTTTTACCAGACAGAATATCAGGAAGTTTTAAAAAATCTTCTGAAAACTGTGCGTCTATGAATGCACATAATGCACTAAGCAAAACTGGTTTTGGTGCTATAATGTGTTATAATCAGTGTTTATAGTGCATCCTTTTAGCAATATACTGTATAAATGCATTATAACATATGTGCATGTAATATATACATGTTTCCGTAAACTATAATGCTGTTAATTTAGTGAATAATTATCATAATGTGTATAATGCCTTATGAATATATTCTAACATTTTAAAACATTGTAAATACAGCCTTAATAGAAAGCGGTACTGATGTTTAATAAAGTCTTATAGTGGATTTATCAATAATTTATCAAAAATGACTAACAACTAGTGAGTTTTTTTTTTTCTTCTTTTATGGAGAGACAACGCAATACACTTTATAAAAACTGTCATTTTGTAAGATTTAGGATGCATGAATTCTCCAGTGTTTCTTTTATAAACTGCTTATGCCATGCTTATGAAGGTGTTATGCCCAATATTGCTACCATTCAAATCAAATTGTTTATTCATATTTATCTTGTGTGTGTGTGTGTGTGTGTTTGTGTGAAGAATCTGAACTCTACTGTGGCACAAGACTGGTGCCTGGCCCTGCAAAGACTCATCCGCATCAAAGAGGACCAAATACAGAGTGCCAACAAATGTCGTCTTCGCCTACAAGTCCCTGGCAAGCCAGACAAGTGAGTGACACACTTTCACAAAGCTACACAGGCTCCCTGTAATGAAGTAGCTTTGAATGACTGAGCTGTGCCATACTGTATTTAAAGGAAAAGTGAATGTCTGGTGCATTGAGCACATAATCTAGCTATAGTATTATAAAAAATTACAATATTTGACACTCCAACTTGCTCAACCTGGGCTAAATTATGATCTGTTGTAAATCTTGTCTGGAAAACCATCAAAATAGTGCCGTTTCATCAGATGTAAGATGCCTGATGGATCAGGGAAACAAGAGCAAGGTTATAATAAAAGAGATAGTTTATTGCATGCATGAAGACAACCTGGGCATTCTAAAGCATAAGCAAAATTCGAACACCGTTATACTTTTTATAGGTAGCATTTATACTGGTGTGTGTGTGTGCAAAAGGATACACATTAGACCATATTGATGATGTGGAAGATGTAACGGAAAAAAAACACAAACAAGGGCAGGACATTACACCCCAATGAACAGACACGTGAGAACGAGGAAGTACTAGGAAAAATATTAGTGTGTGTCTCTATATTTCATGCCATATATCAGATCTGATTAAAATTAAAATAGTCAGAGTGAACATCAGATAATCTAATCAGATAATCAGATTAGCTTTAATCAATGTGTGGCACTTGGACTGGACCAAACAAACACTAGAGATGCTCTCAAAAAACCTATTCTAGTCTCAAGTCCTGATAATACAAGTCAGAATATTGTAACTTTATTATTGGACCTGAGTCAGGTCTCAAGTCTTTATTTGCAAATTTGAGTCACGTCTCAGGTGTCCAAGATGCAAGTCTAAGTTAAATCTCTGGTCTTCAAGATACAAGTTCAAGTCAAGTCTCATCTTAGATGCAAGTCTGAGTTAAGGCTTGAAGGTCTGTGAGCTGCAAGTTCCTCTGTAGCCTGTATTCATCATACATTTTAAATGGTTTATAATGCCTAAAATATGTCATATGTAAATGCTTATAAGCTGAAATGGTTGTTTCATTAAGCATGAGTGTATGAGTCTTAATGTTTGTAATGTTACATAATGTTATAATTTATTTTAGATTTTAGATTTTAGAGTCTGTGAGCTAATCTAATCAAGTCTGTAATTCAGAGCTGCAAGTACAAGTTAAGTCACAGGTCTCTTAGATTTAGATGCAAGTTTGAGTTAAGGCTCTAAGGTCTCTCAGGTGCAAGTCTTTTGATATACAAATCTATGTAAGGTCTCTGGTCTCTAAGCTTCATATCTGACAGTCAAGTCTTTGGGTTGCAAGGCAGGGTCAAGTCTCAAGTCTTTGGGCTGCAAATCTCAAAGACCTAAGCTACAAAGAGCTATAAATCTAAGACAATTCTTTGGTCTCTAATCTGCTAGCCAGGGTCAAGTCTCAGGTCTTTGGGCTGCAAGGTAGAGTAAAGTCTTTGGGCAGCAAGGCAGAGTACAATCTCAGGTGTTTGGGCTGCAAGGCAGAGTAAAGTCTTTGGGCAGCAAGGCAGAGTACAATCTCAGGTGTTTGGGCTGCAAATCTCAAAGACCTTTTGCTACAAAGAGCTATAAATAGGGTTGGGTCAAGTCTCAGGTCCCTAAGATGCACATCTAAGTTATGTCTCAGATCTATAAGTTACAAACCTGATTCAGGTCTCAATTCTTTGGCCTGCATTTCAGAGTCAGGTCTCGGGTCTTTGGGCTGGAAGTCAGAGTCCAATTTTAGGCCATTGAACTGCTGAAGTCTGAAGTCAAATCAGGTCTCTAATCTGCAAGTTTGAGCAAAATCTTAGATCTCTAAGTTTCAAGACTCTGTTGAAAGTATGGGTCAAGTATCAGGTCTTAAGACTTCAGACTAAATTGTGAGTCAAGCAGCAAAGCAAGTGCAGAATCACTAACTTTACTCCTCTCTGACACTCGACGTACAAAGAATAAAAATATAATGAATCCCAGTTTCTTAAGCTTTCTCTCCATCACTTAATTCAACAACTGCTAGTGAATATCTTTCATCTGCAATGCTGAGCAGGTCTGCGGTAACTTCTGAGCAATTTTAAAAAGACTCTAGCTAGTGTCAAACATTTTACCACATGCCCGAGGCAGCTTTCAGATGATGAAGGATGTGGATGCCACATGAACTTGCTCCCTGGATCACCTACAATTACATCTGCTCAGTCTGTGCTCAGAGCTTTATATTCACCAGCAAATTACTGGCCTAATAGGATGGCTTTTCGGACCATTAAGTGATAATTTCTTAAATTCATTACCTTTAGTACATAGCAAAGAATTGTCGGCAGCTTTTGACCTTGATACAGTAAGCACAGATGTGACAATTTGGTGTTAGCGCTTAGCTAACACTTGCCATAGAACTCATTTTTCCTTAGCCCACTCTGAGCACTATAGTCATTTCTTTTAAATTTCTTTCAAAGGGCCTTTTGATGTGCCGTTATTATGTCACATTAGGAGAGGGTAGATGTAAATGTGTTGTGGCGGAGGCTGTGCGTTTTTCACACCACCCTGCACCTGGATGTGCTTATCCTCGTCGTGCAGAGATGGGAGGAATTGTCATTCAGAAGGATGGCTGTGGAGGAGCGGAAATGAAGACGGATTAGTGAGGGATTCGCGTAGGAGATGGAAGGACAGACACTTTGGCATGGGGGATGGGAAGGGCGGTTTAAGAGAGAATGAAGAACAAAGGAGAGCGATGAGAGAGACAGATTTGCTTATGCTATTTTACAATAACTGACATGGTGTAAACAGCAGGTGCAAAACTAGACAGGTGTCCATGTTGAGTTATGGAAACGACAACTAGATTTTTAGAGAAATGACCAGTCTAAAACATAATTTCATCATTATTTATATAAAGTAAAACATCTTTATTGTTTGTGGGATTTTGTACTGATAGATAACACATATATATGATATGTTCTTGTTAAAGTATCACAAATACCAATCATATATACAGATATATTTAGATATATAAAGGGGATACATATCTTTTTAAGAATACAGTGGAACCATAGCATACGAATTTAATTGGTTCTGGAGGCGAGTTCTTAAGGTGAACATTTGTATTGAAAAACGAATTTTCCCATAAGAAATAATGTAAATGCAGATAATCCGTTCCAGCCACCCAAAAATATTAACAATATGAAGCGTATGTAAACTTCACAGGAAGTCGTACCATCAAGCTTGCATCAAGACCACCCATGCTACCGATCTGTCAACAAAAAAAAACATGCAAAAAAATCACCTAGCTTTTGAACGCATGCCAAAGGCAATGTTGGTATCGTGGGTTGACTCTTTCGAAACAGCTTTCACTGACTGAAAAAAATTAGTAAAATTCTTAAACTCACTTCGGTTGGCTTCGCTTGGCTTTCCCCAGCTTCCTAACAAGATGGGATATGCAAAGAAAAGAGTCAATGGAAGTGGACCCTGACTTCTAAGCCAACTGTACCATTAAACTGGCACTGTGTAAAAATGGAGCTCTGGTAATTGTATCCAAAGTACAAAACATGGTAGAAAGCTGGCCATTGTTGCCATATAATCTGAATAATTTTCACCTTAATGAGTCTTTCTTTAGTTTGTCTGAGTGTCTTACTGCTATGTAAGCTGATGTATGAACTTATTGTTCAGTGATTACAAGTGATTTTATAAGAACTGAGTCCGACGCTCACTGTGGGGTCACGGGTCAGCAGCTGGCAGGTGGTATACTGGCATCCTGACAGCTCACCTACTGCTCCAGGGTTGTGTCCTTTCAGTGATGTGGCTCGAATTCTAAATTTATGTTCTCTTGGGTGTCAATTGATTTGGTTCATGGATTATTAAGCCTGGGTTTAAAGCATTTTTACTGTGTCTGCTGTAGTTCTTCTGCTGTTTATCTTTTTAAAAACTGTTGAATCTGCAGATGGACACAGCAGGTGTCCTAAATGCTGTTCTGTCTTCCCTGTACCTGCTGCTTATCAGGTTATAATGACTTAGTATAAAGTTTTCATCGTAATGGAAATTATTATTTTCGAACACATTTTCACATTTTGGAGGTATGGTGGTTTAGTGGTCAGCATGTTTGCCTCGAACTTCCGGGGTTGGGGGTTGATCGCCACCTCCGCCCTGTATGGTCAGAGTTTGCATGTTATGCTCAAGCCTCAGGGGTTTCCTCCAGGTACTCTGGTTTCCTCCCCCAGTCTAAAGACGTGCTCTAGGCTGATTGACATCTCTAAATTGTCTGTAGTGTACAAGTACATGAGTGATTGTGCCCTGTGATGGGTTTGCACCTCATCTAGGGTTCCTTTTGCCCCGAGTCCCCTGAGATGGGCTTCAGGTTCCCTGAGACCCTGTGTAGGAAAAGTAGTGCAAAAAATGGATGAATCTCTTTTTAGGTGAATTCTCACCTAATTAAAGCGTACAGTGGAACTTTGGAATTTGAACTTAATTTGTTCTTGAGTTTGGTTTTGTAGATTTGTAGCTTTCACTGACAAATTTGTAAACTCGCTTCGGTTGGCTTCGCTTGGCTTTCCACTGAAGCAAACAAGTTTTGAATGGCTCCTGGACAAACACGCATGCTTCTGGTGGGTGTGGTTTCTTCTTGGACGACTCCTCCCCTTCACATGGCATGAGAGTCACTGAATGGTTTAAAAAGGATATAAATGATATAAATGGTTTTCTAGGTTTAATTGAACGCCTATGGAGTGACATGTTAAACAATTCTCCACAACCATCAAAACACCATCTGAGGGAAAATCTTTCAGAACTTCTTTTTAATAACGTTTCCAGAGACTAAAAAGCAACAGATCCGAAGCAGTTCTTTACTTCATTATTACTTTTGACATTCCAGCCTTCCATAATCCATAATCTTCCTCTTTGAGAGCTATATTTCATTTCAAGGGTCCTTACAGGAAGTTGTGCCAGCAAGCTTGGGCTAAAAATAGAACAGACACACTACCTTTCACCAAAAAATCGCGCAAAAAATCACGTAGCTTTTGAACACATGCTGAAGGAAATGTTGGTATCGTGGGTTGACTCTTTTGAAACAGCTTTCGTTGAGGGGAAAAATTTTTTTTTAAACTCGCTTCGGTTGACTTGGATTGGCTTTGTCTTTAACTGTAGCTGTTTATTCGTGCCATATTTAGTGTTTTCACATTGCAAAATGTAAAATGTCTATAAAACAGATTGAATTTGCTGAGTCGTATAGAAAGCCTTTATATAATTCTCAGTAATGCACACCATTGCCTACGTTGCAATAAATGAACACTATATTTACACACCAGCTTTTCAATTAATAAAGCCTATAGACGCAAACCATTTTTTGTACATGCAATATCTTTACCTGCTATGCTGCTTAGCAACCAAAGCTTAATGTTAAAGGACTACAGTTGGAAGAATTGCTTATTAAGAATAGTATTAATAACACATTCAATATTTACTGAGCATTGGATGTTACCATATTGTGTTTGTCTGCTTCATGCGGTGCCTAAGAACTATTGATTTATTAAATGACAGCTCTTCATGTCATATGCTCACTAATGAGCTCTATTTAAGGATATACACAGGGGTTACAAATAAAAGGAAAAAACAGCAGATTATATTAAGGTGTTTTGGCTAACACAAGTCATCAAAACCGCTTTATTGCACCTTAGCACTGATTCTACAAGTCTCTGGAACTGCACTTTAAACATAATGTATACTGTTTAATGAAAACAAAATCTTCTGATGGGTGTGGCCTTTTCTATGATGACTCCGACCCCTTCACATGGCATGAGAGTAACTGAATGGTTTAAAAAGAATATAAATGATATAAATGGTTTTCTGACTAATTAAACCACTGCTTAATTGAACAACTACAGAGTGACATGTTAGACAATTCTCTACCACCTTCATCAAAACACCATCTGGGGGTAAAATCTTTTGGAAGAACGGTGTTCATTGTTTTAACCTAAGACTTTTCCCATGTCTTGGGTTAAATTTTCCAAATTTCCCAAGACTGAAAAGGAACAGATCCGAAGCAGTTCTTCTGTACTTCATTATTGCTTTTGACCTTCTAACCTTCCATAATCTATAATCGTCCACTTTGAGTGCTATATTAACAGTAATACAAGCACTTATTGCTCAGCACATTTCCAGAAGTAGCACACTCTTAGAAAATTGGTGTCTAGCGCTATTAAGCTCCCTCTCAAGGCACTTTTAAAGGTTTGGTGTAGAACCTCATAGCAGAAAATGTTTCACATGAACCCTTTCAAGAAGCTAGAACCCTTAGTGTGAAAGATGTGCGCACTCAGTATCCTCAGAAGCCATTCCCGGCACTGTAGAGGCAGCAGAAGTGTTTTGTGTGTAAGTGAGTGTGATGAATGCGGTGTGGCATTCGGTCCAACATCTGTCTTGTTCTTTTGCATTACTGTCACACACACCACTCACCCACCTGCCAGATATCAGCCAGTGCCCTGCTCTCCGTTTTGCCCTGTTGCCTTGGGGGCCTTATCCACACTGAGGCACACACACACACACACAGACACACACACAAACACATCTAGACACTCGGTCAGTCTGTAGGAGGAACTATGACAGTGTCAAGCCCGTATTTAATACAGAACGCGATTCCTCTGCTTTCACACTTTATTGTCACTTTTTTTGAAAATCTTTCTGCTGAGTTTGGAGAAAAAGCACGAGCAGGAAGGAATGCACTATAGTTAAAGCCTGAGTTCTTGCCTTTTATGACTTCAGTCACACGGTTTAGGTGATCTGTTTTTTCTGTGACTGTGTCTTTAGGCTTCTTTCTCTATTTCTGGCTCTTGCTTTTCTGAAGTGAAGTGAAAATAAAGCAGACAGAGGTGCTGAGATGACAGAACTCTGGCAGACTACACAATGAACTCAATTACCTTCAGATGATGACTGAACATCTCATGTCTACTAAACTCCTTAGTAAGGCTGAGGGTTACTAAATGTACTAAGCAAATGCTAAACATCAGTGGTGTGTTATGTATATCATCTTTATAATGTCTTGAACAAAAGTAAAGGTACCTACAGAGGATTAATGTTTTTACCTGCAAAGTGCAGGCAGTGCTACGTTGTCAGGACGAGTCATAAGATGTGGCCCAAATCGCACTTTCATGTAGCCACTTATTCAACCAAAAAAAACCCAAAAACAAATAAACAAAAAACATTGGAATGTCATACACTTCATGCACTCAATGCTCACTGCTTTGCTTTTCTCCTTGAAAAGGGGGCGGGGCTACCAGGAGGCAATGAATCTGGATGAGAAACAAATTTCAAGATGGCTGACTACACTCCAATGGACAAGTGTAACGTTTTCAGTCACAGTTGCACCAGAATTCTAGCTCTTCCCGGTCTCCTAGTCACTTCCCAGGTTATTTAAGCCTATTTAAGTTATGCTAACACTATACCAATTGTGAAGTATTACTGCATTTATCTTGTGTACCAAGCCGTGTTCCTTGTTTTCCTAGCCACTGTTTATGACCTAGCTTTTGTATCTTGTTCTCTCCGTTTCTTGGATTGTGTTTTGACTGTATTTCTATTTCTCAAAGTTAAGTGCATGATGTATAGCATAGTCATTAGGGACAGCAAGAGTTTTCAAAGTTAAAGCATTATGCATTTGTTTGAGTTGAATCTTACAACAAAAAAGGTTACTTTGGAAAAGATGGCAAAATACATAGAGGATAAGAAAAATGGATGCACAAGAGTCTATTGTCTCAAAAAACAATTAGCT
This sequence comes from Hemibagrus guttatus, assembly GCA_033459395.1. Taxonomy (NCBI): domain Eukaryota; kingdom Metazoa; phylum Chordata; class Actinopteri; order Siluriformes; family Bagridae; genus Hemibagrus; species Hemibagrus guttatus. Next base: position 4,023,977 of record JAUCMX010000023.1, read on the forward strand.
GCTTCGACATTGTAGCTAGCTTGACACGTCTTTGCTACGATTTAGTGGTTGTGCTTTGAAAGCGTTTGCATAAACTGGGTCAAAGGTCAATTCCAGGGAAATTTAAGCACAGCAGCAAGGCATCGGATCAAAGCTGGGTAGAAAAGCATCATCACTGGGAAACAATAGATTCACTGGTGCACAGTGGCACAGTTTAAAGGAAATATGTCATGTTAAGAGAAAATTTAAGAAGAACACATGGGATTATCTTTGCTAAGATGAAATGTCCTATTGAATTTTTTTTTTCGTCTTTGTTCTCCATCGACTTTTCTTTTTTTTGAAAACTCTTGCCAGTTCATTTTGGGATTTGGAGTCAGTCAGCGAATCATAACACTTGACTCATTTCTGAATCTTTTTTTTTTTTTTTAGATGCTGGTCTGAGCAAATACATAGGAATTGATTTTAATCCTAGTGGAGCACATGGAATGTTGTGGATCAGGCCTGAATTTTAGATTTTAGTGCAAAAATTTTGAATTATAACGACAAATAATTAGCTTGAGTCAAATGAAACCAGGAAGTGGGCTTTGTTTGACAGACTGTCCTTGAGTTTATGTGACGGAGTATCTTCCTCCTGGTCATTAGACTCAGTTTCCCAGTTTCTATGTCGTTTTAACCCATTTGGAAGAGTTTCATTTCTCATTGGCGTTTCTCTTCTCTATTTCACTTTCATAAATGATCATCTGTAAAGCCTTAACGGTCTTAAAGTGCAAATTCAGCAATTTTCCGGATTTCCGGAAAAGTTCCAGATGGTTAAAGTAAGAGTTGCATGACTTTTTCAGACAACTTCATTAATATGGACCCCATAGAAAGGTTGTGAAATGAACGGTTTAAGTTCGGGTCAGGGTAGAAAT